>QJNY01000159.1:0-152305 GCA_004155945.1 Monosporascus sp. mg162
GCTGCCGCGGAGGGGAGACTCTGTGACGATCTCGGTGGCGCGGGATGTGTCGGGGGCCTTCGGGGCGCTGTACGGGCACACGACAACGCTGTCGCAGTGGGGCCAGCTGTACAACACATGGGGCGAGTTCACGACGGGCGACTGGGCGACGGTCGACGTCAGCCGCCTCGTCAACATGGGCGGCAACGACATGCAGATCACGGTGCGCGACAACGGCTGCGTCTCCGACATGAACCGCTGCTCCTTCTGGTGCAAGAACAACATGCTCACCTGCGGCGACTCCGGCACCTACGACCTCGTCAACTGCGACGCCGGCAGCCAGCCCGGCGCCACCTACGGCTCCTGGGACGGCATCAACCCCGACGGCGGCTGCCAGGGCTGGGGCAACGGCGGACACCTCGACATCGTCCTCCGGGACTAAAGGAGGCTTTGGTCCTTTCGTGACTGCGCGCGCTATAGCTAGGTATGCTGCACTAGCGCTACTGCGTTGCGTGACCAGCGCAACACTATACCTTTCATGATGGGGAACGGTTTGATGTTAAAGGACGGAGAGCCATCTCTACTCCGCATATATGACTATCTTCTTGTATATACTTTGGTTCGAAACTTGTATGTATGTATGTATATACTTTGGTTAACCGGTTGAAATTACGCTCTGCTTTTGCCTTGGCGTTTGTCTTGACGCCCGAATCCAGCATTCCAGGGCCACCCCCTATTTCCTTTGTACCATAAAACATTCATTGCATCAACCGCAATGCGCCAACACTCCAACGTGTATTCTTGAGGTTATTTAGTATATGGTTTACATATATTTGGTTCGCCTCGGCTGTGTAGTACCCCTGTTAAAGAATTTTGAGCCTGCAAGTGGTGCTGTCAACTGTAGTCTGCACCCCGACGTCTCATTTTATCGATTATTATGTGGACCTACACGTCCCTAGATGCCGCAATACGGGGTACTCCGCTGAGGCTCCCACAAATGCAAGAATACTGCGTCTAGCTCCGTTCAATTCTTCGGGGCTGCAGCTGTGGCATCTTTGGCGGGCCTATTTTCGTAGAGGGGAGAGTCTGGCATTTCTATAACATGGCAACACCCTAGTGCATCTGTCTGGGGCAGCGATGCAAGGACCCGTCCCGGAATCATCGACCAACTTTTCATGAAGCGGTGGACGGAGGCATGAGATTCAACCGTTCGGCGGGGACTAACTGTGGTCTATATTCGGGGTTCTACAGAGATTTGAGTATGAGCGAGCCACAGTTCAGTCCAGTAGCAGCCGATGTGCCAACCCCCTGAAGTCCAAGACTAGGAAACTTTCCAGCAACCTCGCTGACGATGTCCGAGCTGTTGGTGAGCTCTGGCAGAATCTTGGAGGGCTTCTTATCGCATTCGATAGAGTATCCTTTGAGGCTTGTTAGGGTGTAATCCCCTACATAGTAAGCCCCATTCGAATTACGGGAACCTTGGTGTTCCGACCCAAGACTCAGTTCATAGTGCATCCCTGTCTCTTGACATCCCATACATATCATAATCCTGTCTTCCTCGGAAGCACCCCAGGTTATAGAGGAACAGATATTGGCCCGACAAGGAAGTCATGCTTAGCATATTATTTGGCCCTCCCCGATTTCTTGGGGAATGGATCCTGATTCCACCCCAGTATCCAAGTTAGAGGGGGGTGCCGGAGGCTGGCTCGCTGTGTCCCGGATGAGGTCTAACTGCTGAGGAGTATGTAAATACAAATCCGCAGGTTGTGAAAGAGTGTGCCACAGCGAGACAGCCTTGGATGTCTAGTTACCGGTGGTCGCGCAGGGACTTTCCATGTGACAACCCGTCTACGCTTGGTTGACGTCTGATTACGGCCTTCGGCACTACCCCTGGCTAAACACTCACCGACCATCCCTACCAAGTATTTTTCTCGATGGAAAAACTCAGGGTTGGAAGGCGAACGAGATGGAGTCGAAAACCGACCTCTAAAAACGCCCACAAAATCTAGGTAGGACGACAGGCGACGCAAAATGCATATCTTACACCCTGTCAGCAAATGAAGGTAAGGCAAACGCCTTGACGGCTTGGATTGTATCAATGTTCATTTCCTGGCTTCTCCGTTGATGGACACGATGTTGGTAATTAGGCCCGAAAAGGAAAAAAGATGTAGATATGAAGGCAGTTCTTATTTGCATGCCTGAATGCGGGGCATAAATGCTGACAGTGCTTATCGATTGGCGAGGCGGAGATCGAGCGTCGTCAACCTCGATACTTCGTATTTCCTCTTTGGGATACGCGTATAGGCGCCAAGCCCCATATGCGCCAATCACAATGCCGGACCCCAATGAGATGGTGCCTCTTGATATGTTGTCGAGCAGTAAGGCTCGCACGGGGAATCCGCCTAGCCGGCTGCCGTGATGTGTTTTCCTATCATTGCTCAGCCCTACGCCTCGCATTAACATGGATGCAATCCTTGTATAACACATGATGTGCCCGAGAGGCGCTGATGCCCCGTGGACTATAAGAGGACGCGCCCGAGACACGATGGAAGTGAGGTCTTCAGTGCAATCTATCACCCTCATACCTAGACATCGTATCAGAGCTCTAGGTCTTTGGCGAAAATGGTTTTCTTTCGAAATTTGTTCCTGCTCTTCCCCTTAGCCGTCGCACAGGGCGGCAAATGCATGGCCTCCAGGATCCATTGGGGCCCCTGCGATGACATCCAAACCGATAATACCACCGCCATAGAGTGCGGTGACTTGCGGGTGCCCCTCGACTACACCAGGCCAACCTCCAATGAGACTCTTAGACTCCAGCTCCTCAGGGTTCCCGCGGCGACGCAGCCGTCCCAGGGCAGCATCCAGTTCAACTTCGGGGGCCCTGGCGGAACTGGAAGACAACCCCTCGCCGACCTGGCGCCGATTCTGCAAGCGTAAGGGGAAAACTCTCATGAAGGAAAAGAGCCAAATTATTCTGGATCACGGCGCTTACATCGACATAGGCTCACCGGCGGTTCCCACGACCTCGTCGCCTTCGACCCACGGTAAGGAAACAACCCCGGGCTCTCCAAGTCTCCGGAACGGGTCTTTTGCTCGAGGGGGAACCCCCCTTTTATCATCCAGAGATATCACTAACGAGTCTCGCTAATCCGCAGCGGCACCGGCAACACGATCCCGTTCTGGTGCTTCGAGAACGACGCCGAGATGTTCGCGGCCCTCAACGAGCTTCAGCTGAGCAACGCCTCCGACGTCATGCTGGGCCGGCACTGGGCGCGGGGGGCCATCAACGCCCACATGTGCTTCGAGAGGGCGGCGGAGACCGGCAGCCTCCTCAGCACGGCGTTCGTCGCGCGGGACCTGATGAGGGTCGCCGAGGCGCTGGAGGAGGACGGATTGCTCAGGTACTGGGGTGAGTAGGACGCGGCCGGGATGGTGCCACTCCACTACAGCCGCGACGCGGGCGAATGATGGTCCGCGATGGTTGACGCTCGGTTCGTTAGGTATGTCGTACGGGACGACGTTGGGAGCCACCGTCGCCGCCATGTTCCCCGACAGAGTCGATAAGATGATCATGGACGCCGTCCAGAATCCCCATGAGTATTATCATGCGCTCGCGTAAGCCTCTCACACATGTCAACCACCATCCCTCTTTCACGACTCGGGCGCCGACGGCCGGTAAAAGCATCAGATACTAACTCTCGCCGCTTCTATCGTGTAGCGACTTCGAGGAGTGGACGGACTCGGATAGGGTGTTCTCGGCCATCTTCGAGGGGTGTGTCGCGGCGCCGGAGAACTGCGCCCTGGCGCAGCGCAACGGCAGCGGGACGACGGCCGCGGAGCTCGAGCAGGCGGTGTGGGACGCCCTGGACACGCTCAAGCGACGACCCCTTGCGCTGGGCACCTTCATGCTCGACTACTCCGGGCTGAAGGGCATCATCGCTCAGGCGCTGTATTCGCCGTCCGGCTGGCCGGCGCTGGCGGCGACGCTGGACCTCGTGCTCGCGGGCGACGTGGCGGCGCTGACGAGAATCATCGCCGAATTTGGGGGCGGCGAAGTCCTGGACCCCGAGGTCATCCGTGCGTCTATGCGCCCCCTGTTGGCGCTCATAGGCATCCACTGCGGTGACCGCACGGCGCGGGCCGCGACGCTCGACGACGTGATGCCGGCCGTCGAGAGGCTGTACGCCACGAGCCGCTTCATGGGCGACGTGACGCCGTCCTTGACCATGACGTGCGCACAGTGGCGCATCGAACCCCGCGAGCGGTACGGCGGCCGCTTCGACGGCGTGCGCACGCGCGGCCCCGTCCTCTTCATCGGCAACACGTACGACGCGCACACGCCGCTCGTCTCGGCGTACAACGTCAGCTCCGGGTTCGAGGGCAGCGTCGTCCTGGAGGTCAATGGTTACGGTGTACGTGTGGCCCCTCTCCCTTCCCTTCCCTTGCCGTTGCAAAAAAAAAAAAAAAAAAAAAACGGTCGTACAAAATGACCACCTCCGGTCATAGGTACTTAATGCACAGGAAAAGGCTGACGGTTCATCTTAAAAAATTTTAGCATGGCTCCCTAGCCGTGCCGTCGCTCTGCACCCTGGAGACCACGACGGCGTACTGGCTGAACGGCAGCCTCCCGGATCCGGGGACCGTGTGCGAGTCGGACATGCCGCTGTACTCGAACGTCACATGGGCCGACGTCATCCTGGCCACCGCGGGCGACGACGCGGCCGCGTCGTCGCTCGCTAGACGGGGTGCCTACGACGTCCCTAACCTGGGACGCATCGCTCGTAGGGGGCTGATGTACTAACAAGTCGAAAGTGCCGGCCGCGCGACGCTTCGCTCCGAGGGTCTCATAGATATTTACCGTGTTGTTATTTGGATGGACGGATAGATTGGTGCGGGATTACTTTCGCACGTTTTGAATAAGTGATTTCTCGTCCTATGTATAATTAATAGCAATAGAACTCTACTCACATAACTTACTGAGATGTCACTTGGCCTTTAGGGTCGTTTTGCGTATGACCACAGATGGCATCGGTGAGGGTCCCCTAAGACAATAAGCATCAAAAGCGAGGTAGAATGAGGTGGTGGTCCAATGGCATCTTGACCGAGTGGTTGTATGCGCCGTATCGACCCGTACGAGAAACTCTTCATTCTCCTCATCCCACCTAAAGATAGAACGCCGCATATCATGCTTCACAACTTTCTCTGTTAAGGTATCTTCTAACCGACGGGTCCCGCTATGAGTAAGTAATCAACCAATACACAAAAGCGCCTTCCCAATCCGACTAACCCCACGTCCCACCGCCGCCCCCGGACCTGCCCGTCTTCCGCTGGGCGCTGAGCCTCCAGTCGTCCTCGCCGGCGTACTTGTTGTACAGGGGCTGGATGCGCTCGGCCTGCTTGCGCTTGCTGAGGCGGTCCGAGGGCGCGACCTTGAAGAAGGTGGGGGCCGCCTGGACGAGCCACTTGGGCTCGATGCTCGTCGTGCAGTGCATGTACTCCTTGGTGGTCAGCACGAGTGTGTGGTAGATGACCCACTCGGCCTGCTTGCCGAACAGCGCCGAGCTCGGGTGCAGGTAGACCGGCGTGCCTTCGATGAGCGTCTTGTAGCCCTCCTGCGGGTCCTTGCGCGCCGAGTTGCGGAAAAAGCCCGCGCAGAGCGCCTGCCGGACTTTTTGGGTGTCGCGCCCGCATGATACGATGGGGTGCCGGTACCGCTCCATGATTTTTATGATTTGTTCGCGGACATCCCTTGCGCGCTTCATGGACCGCGCTTGTATGAAATTCTCGAAACACCAGGGTGCCGAATAGCCGCTTTGTTTCCATGCGTTATAGACATTAAGTAGAGTAAGGTGATCGCCATGTGGATCGTGGAATTTGGCTTTCTTCTGGTCAGCTTGTTGTTGCTTCTCCTTGGGGCGATAGAAAACTGTAGGGATGTTAAGCATGGCGACGATGCTCAGAATTTCGTCAGAACAGCCAAGATCGGTCGCCGCAAGAAGAACCTTCGCCAGGGAAGGTTCCATGGGGAAGTCTGCCATCTTGCGGCCAAGTCGCGTAAGCAGACCCTCGTCATCCTGGAAGAACTGAAGTCAGCACCGTTTCTCTAATAGGTAAAAAGGCAGATAACTGGGGCGCTGAGACATGCTAGAAATTCTCTCACAATCCCCTAAAAAGAAACCCCTGCTTATGCACAACTACACTAGGGCTGAAAGATGACGTTTCAAGTTACTTACAAGAGCCGAAAGGGCGTAGAGTTCTTCGAGGGCTGTCAACATCGTATTGGTAGGTGGAGGATCCATGAAGTCGAAGTGGATGAGATCGTTGATGCCCATCGCCTTGAGCATCAAAATGGTGTTGGATAGGTTTTGGCGCTGGATCTCCGGGATCGTAGTCGGTAGCATCTCCGTCTGGAAAGCTGCTTCTGTGTAAAGCCTGAAGCACTTTCCGGGACCCGTCCGTCCAGCACGACCAGCACGCTGGTTCGCTTGGGCCTGAGAGATCGGTGTCACCACCAGGGAATCCATGCCCAGTTTTGGATCTATAAATCGAGTCAGCAACTACTTCCTTTTGAGTTGATTCGGGGGCGAAAGAGGGCAAAATAGGGGCCCATGACCTGTGCCCTGAAAATTTACTTACCATATGCGTTCTGCTTCACGAAACCCGGGTCTGCAAGGTGATGTCAGTACGATTTACTCTCATAAGTTGACCAAAGCTTTCAACTTTGTTCTGTAGGAGGATCGTGTTTTGGCACGGGCCTTCGCACGGGGACTGGCGCATATACTTACCAATCACGTAGTAAATATGATCAATCGTGATGGACGTCTCGGCGATATTCGTTGCCAGAACCACCTTGCGGCTCCCAGGGGGCGCAGGTTCGAAGATCCTGGACTGCATTTCGTTTGGAAGCGCAGAATAGATAGGCAATATAATGAGCTCGGGGACATTAGGACCCAAGGCTTTCATGCGCTCGAACAGAATTTCGCAGGCGGTGTCGATCTCTTCCTGTCCCGTAAGAAACAGCAAGATGTCACCTGCAGGTTCAGTGAGGTGTATCTGCATCACTGTCACGAGGGCTGCGTCGAGGTAGTCGCTTTCCGGCTCCCTGGAGTAAAGGATCTCGACCGGGAACGTCCTGCCCGGGATGGTAAAGATGGGACACTCGTTAAAATATGCTGAGAACTTTTCAGCGTCCAATGTCGCCGATGTCACGATGATCTTCAGGTCAGGCCTCCTGTGCTTCAATGTCTTCTTCAGGAGCCCGAAAAGGACGTCGGTTGCTATAGTACGCTCGTGGGCCTCGTCGAGCATGATAACAGAGTACCTCTTCAAATCGGGGTCCACCAGAATTTCACGCTGCAGCATACCGTCCGTCATGTACTTGATCTTGGTGGCAGGGCTTGTGCAGTCCTCGAACCGGATCGTATACCCTACTTCCTGTCCAAGTTGGACGCCGACCTCCTCAGCAACACGTTTTGCAACGGACATGGCTGCTACTCGACGTGGTTGCGTACATCCGATGACGCCGTTTTCAGTAAACCCAGCTTCAGCCAGGTACTGCGTCAACTGCGTCGTCTTTCCAGAACCGGTCTCTCCTACGACGATCAGGATTTGGTTCTGCCTAACAGCATCGATGAGCTGATTCCTAAAGGCGAAGACCGGGAGACTTTCGCGCTGTTGCTTGATAGACATGGTTGTACGTTTACCGAAGGACTGGTCCTTTGGTGCTATGGCACGTTTCCATTCTGGAACGGCTTCGGGTTTCGTGGTGTTCGCCTTGGCATTGCGCAGGTCGCTGGCAAATTTCCTCTGGTCTGGATTTGCCATTGGATCTTGCCACTGCTGAGAGAGATCCGTCTTCGACTCTTTCTCCGCCTCTTCAACTTCTTGTTGGCGTAATTCCTTTCGTTCCTTCGCCAGCGCGGTGCCCGACATGGCAGCACGGTTCAGAGACCCATCAGGAGCTTTCACTACTCTGATCGGCGAGAGCTCTAATGACTGTTTCGTCTGGCCAGTCAGGAAAGGGGGCTCTTCTTCTCGAACTTCGATATCGACCTCCTCCTCCAGCTCCATCTCAGCCTCTCCTCGCAAGGTCGCGTTATAATCCTCTTCAAGATCAGGATAATCCGACGCCTTGGCGACCCCAGAGGCGATAAGTTGGCGAATCTCCCACCGTTCGGGAGATGTCATCCTCTTCTTGTGCGGTCTGGGCTGGCTGGCATAATTAGAGAGTGACTGCAGGTTGGTGTCTGTATCGTCCTTGAAGCCATTTCTACCGCGACCACCGAGGCTCTCCATGTTCGCGCCTGTCATGATGCGAGCTTGGGGTGCAAGGTCCATGCCTGTCTCCTGATCGACGTCTTTCATAGACAACCCTATCCTGTTCGGTTCGACCTTGATAACTTTAACCTTGACGTTCTGACCTCTTGTAAGAAGGTCTGATGGGTGATTCACTCTTTGGCCTTGGACTAGATTTGAAATATGAACCATGCCGTCCACCTTTCCTCGGACACCATGTAAGTTGACGAAAGCACCAAACTCCTTCACGCCCGTGACATGACCGTCGTAGACCTTGTATAAAACTGGCGAGTCGTCAATCTCTGGTTCGGGGGCGCGGCGAAGCCTGTCGTCGTCGTCGTCACCATCCCGCCTCCTGCGCTCTCTGCGGTCGGACTTGTAACCGTCGCCATCGTCGTAGTCGTCCCGCCTCCTCCGTTCCTTACGCGCTTTACGATATTCGTAGCCATCGTCTTCGCCATTATGGTCCCTGTCCCTGTCCCTGCGCTCCCGAGAGCGATACCTCTCTTTCCTCCGATGTCTCGAATCCGACGCGTCGACCCCGTCGGGACTCCTGCTACGTTTCCGCGATGATCTGTCGGTTTGCGGGTGTGCGTCGCGCGCCTTGCCCTCGAGGCCTTCTAGTAGCGCAAGGGTATCGTCTATAGCATCTCCATCTTCCTGCGCGGGTACCTCCCGATCGGGGATACTGAGGCCCTTGAAAATAGACTCCTTCTCCTGCTGCGTCCGGGTCGGCGGGTCCTCTGGTTGGGCTGCTCCGTTCTGGGCGTTTTTGAACTTGGGATGCATTGTCGTCACTAAGCGGTCGATGCTGTCGTACAAGCTGTCGGGCCAGGTGGCGCCACCCATCTCGGCCAACTTGGCCTTCCATTCGGAAAAGCTGCATCCTAATCGTTGAAAGATAACGAACTCGGCAAGGGTCTTTTCGGATATACCAAGATGGTTTTGTAGTTCGGAGGTAACTTTGGAAACGAGCGATAGAAGCTCGAGCTCCTCGAGGTCGTCCATGGCCCCAGTGTCGATGGTGTTGCTGCTGGTAGAGAATGCGTGGTTGTTCGGCTGGCGGCGGCGAAGTTGATAATAATTTGATAGTTGATTTACTGATGGGAGTCTTAGTTTTAGCTCTCTCTAGCACGTACGGTCGCGCCCCCCCACATTAAGCCTCTCATGGTGAAAGACGCAAAACCACAGTCGGAGCTGCTTCTGTGGGTAATTATTTCGACTTGAGTTACATAATCAACAGTATAAAACATGCCAGATCTGAGATTGCTCGCAGGTTGCTAAGGATCTCTATGAATTAGTCAGTTGTGCAATTGCAACTTAATTATATTTATCCACCTACGTAGTCTTATAAGTTTAGAAGATTCTTGTACTGTGTACCAAGTAAACACTCCTGCCAACTATGAGATTTGTAAATTGGTTACCAATGAGACCGTTGAAAAGCTTTCCCGGCTGCCTGCTGTAGGAGAGGGGCGCACTAGCAGAACTGGATGCAGATGATGGTGCACTTTATTCTACCGGGTATTGTACACTAACTAATACAACCAACTAGATCCAGCATCTTATATCTTATGCGTGTACCTATGCATTTAGACGGTACTCTCCTACGTAGTCCCCGCCCCCAGACCGTTGTGCAGCTTCCGGACCACCCTAACGTCAGCCCCACGGTCCTTTCCATCATAGGTAAAGTACAGTAACCTACCCGCCAAAGACGTCAGCTGGTTCACCTGCTTCTTGTTGCCTTGAAAGTTCCCTCAGTATGACCTAAGACCACTTTCCCACCCCTCCACTCAACTTGTCCCATCACCAGCATCGTCAATTCTTTCCATCTACTGTATAATTGTCGCGATATCGCATCCGCGCTCCAATTACCGAAACCCATAACCGTCACGACGCCACAATGTGCACCTCGGATATCTTCCTCGGTTTCCTGGCCATATTATTCCCACCTCTACCCGGTACGTCATCCCTTGCGGGGCCCGCCCTCTTCTCTACATGCTCGTCTGCTGCCTGCGTTACCTGTCTCGAGGTATCGCCGGCGACGGAGTAGACACAATCACAGGCCACCACCAGGCGTTTGAGCGGCTTCCACGAAACAGGTACTCTTCGCAGTTTCAAAGCTAACCGAGATATGTGAATAGTCTGGGTAAAGAGGGGTCTCTGCTCCGTCGACTCGCTGCTCAACATACTACTCTTCACGCTCGGCTACGTACGCCACCCCTATTCGCCCACCTATCATTCCCTCAGTCGCGTCCCCACGTCCCGCCAACCAACTAACCGACAACAGGTCCCCGGCCTCATACACGCCTGGTACATCATCGCCAAGTTCCCCGACGAGGATTATGACTACGAGAGCCTGCCGCAGGACGCCGAGGGCGGTCGCGTGACGTACATCTTCGTGCAGTCGGATGGTTCGCGGGGACAACAACAACAACAACAACAACAGCAACAACAACAACAGCAGCAGCAGCAGCAGCAGCCCAAGCCGCAGCACCAGGGCGGTATGAACTACGGCACCACCAACACCGGCGGCGTCTCGTCCTCCCCGCCGGTGCCCCCCCAGCAGAACGGTGGCGAGGGTAGCAACAACAGCCACCCCCCTCCCACGTACGCCGAGGCCGTCAAGGGCGACCACAAGGTCCAGACGCAGGACTAATTAAGTAGGCGCTTGTAGTGAAGCTTCGGCGAGGTTTGCGTACTGGTTTTGTTGAAAGGGGGGTTGCCCATAAGTGTATGAATAGGCGCTGTGACGGTCCGATCTGCTTGTTTGTTACGAGCACGACATATGTCCGCACGAGTTTGGTATTTCGCGATGACCTGAATGACTAGGTCATGTGTTTCGTAGTGTGACGTGGATGGCGAAGCGAATTCGAATGCGATATCCTAGGAAGCGACAGGGGTCGCATGTATAGTATTAGGTAGGCTTGCAGATTTGTCGCATAATGCATGGATCAAACTGAATAAGGTGTCCCGTATCATGGATTCTGCCTCCCTAGCATGTACAGTGCTCAAGCATAAAAGGGGCATTCAGCAGCACAACGTTCTACTTTACTTATAGTAATCTGTAGGCCGCCAGCGCAAACCAAAGTCCCTGCGACCAGTCTTGGGGTCCTTCCTATAAAGATATCGAGAATCCCGCCGCCTCCGGACCAATAACCCAGCCGGCCGCTCATTACTTCCACAGATCACTGCCGACGTTCACCCTGCCCCTGTCGTCATCCGCCTCGCCACCGCCGCCGCCGCCGCCGACCACTTCGCTGCTCCTCTTGCGCCGGCCGTGGTACACGCACACGCCCGTGCCGCCAGACTTGTGCTTCTTGTTGGCGGGGCACATGGGGCTGCTGGGCAGGTGCTCCGGGAGGTCGAACTGGAACGCGCTCGGCGCCATGTCCTCGTAGCTCGGTACGGGGACCGGCACCTCCCTCTGCTGCTTCTGCTGACGTTCGCTGTTGCTGCTCCCGTGCGAGTCTTGCTGGTTCTTGGCATTGTTGACCCCGCCGCTGGGCCCCGAGATGTCGAAGGACGTCGGGCCCCCGGCCGTGTCCTCGCGGAGCGGGGGCGTCTTTACGCGTCTTGCCTCCTGCGGCCGAAGAGCACCGTTAGTGTCACATCATATTCTACTGAGAGGCTCGATATTTTAAACTTTACATGGTATACTTACTCCGCCGGGGAATAACGAAGACCAAGGGTGCGACTCTGCTACGAAGTCCGAGTCAGTCGGTCGTCCCCTCTATACGCCCAACCTAGTAGCCACACCGGTGCCGCTAGGTGAAAGGGGGACTTACGATAAGATTCGAATTCCAAATTTGACATATCTTCCAGTAATCCCCCTCTGAGTACATCGTGCACCGAGCCCGAAAAACTTGTTCTGGAGGCGGCCGACGTCTTGTGGTGCCAGGTGCCCTTGCCGAACAGCTTGCGGGACCGCGGCTTGGACCCCGAGTCCCCATTTACGTCCTCGCGCAGAGAGGCGAGGCGGTTGTTGTTCGGAATTTGCGGCTGGAGAGCATGGGCCATTTCCTGGGCAAGCATGCGCGTGAGGTGGGCGACACCTTCTCCGGCTTCGGTGCGGGCTTTCTTCAGTTTCTGCCCGTCCATATCAAATGCCAATGCTGTCAGTTTTCTGCTGCCTTGCAGTGCCACGACATAGGAAACTGGTAGACATGGGCTGGTGGAGGTGGGAAGCAAGATAAGAGGTGGCTTGACTTACGGGCCTGCTCTCGAACCTCAACCGCTTCATGAAAGAATGCTTTCGTCTAACTTCCTCAACACCGATTCCAGGCTGCGACAACTTGGTTGTCTCCTCCGATCGTCTCTGGGAGTTGGGTAGTGCGCTAGCCCTTGATTGCCTCCTGGAACTGACCGGTGAGCTAGTACGGATTTCGGGAACGCTCTCACCATCGGGTCTCGTGACGGCCGTGGTAAAGGTTTCGCTGCTGGGCTTCCCGAGAAGGGGTGGACGTCTTTGTAGAGATTTCACATGCGCGAGCTCGCTGGCGTGGGGACTCAGGAGCGGCCTGCTGGCGGGTCGACCAGACGGTGAGGCGACGGACGAGGGCGTTCTCTCGCCGCTCGACCCAAAGGGGAAGTACGATCGTCGCTGCGTCTGCTGCGCGTCCGATTCTTTATCTGGCCAAAGCGTAGCCAGGGGAGGCTTGGGCTTGGCCCCCGTCTGCTCCGTGAGCGCGAGCATGGACTCGCTGTCGGTGCTGCTCGTGCGGCGCAGCAGGTAGAGGTTTGGTTGCTGCAAGCTCTGGACGTGGGCCTGCTCGCTCAAGTACGGGCTGGCGAGCGGCGGCAGCTGTCGCGGTTTGGTCCTCGCTGGAGGTGATGGGCTGTCGATCGGAGTCCGGGGCGAGCTCTCCGGCTCGTCCGGGGTCCAGCCGCTCGAGGTCTCCTTAGCGGAACGCTTGTGCCATTTCAAGCTCGGCCAGGCGTTGGACTCGGCCTTCCTGGCGGGTGGGCCCTCGACAATCTCACGCTCCGCCCAGTAGCCCGCGGGGAACCAGACCCATTCGTAGCCCTCCCGGGGAGAGCGAGGGGGGTCGTATACTTGCGGTTTGGGGCTGGCCGCGTGTGCATGGGACAGCCCTTCTCGGAGGCTTCCTTTGGCGGTTAGAGCTCGCCCAGCGCCTACGCCTGGAGTCATAGGTGGGTTTGCATAGGCTGGCACTTTGGCATGGGTTATGGAGGCTGGGTTGCTCACAGGGCCATCGACGCCGAAGACGACGCGCGTACCGAACTAGCTACCACTGTTTCTCCTTTGTGTTGGCCGCTCCAGCGTCCTAGGACTAACTTCGTCACTGTGACTGCGCATGCTGAATTGGTCGTTCTCCCTGTGTAGAGGACTGACGGCTGGAGAAAAGGCTATATTAGATGTTAATCTAGGAGTGTGTTGTGGTCAAAGAATATGGTATGCAAACAAAAAATAAAAGGCTCATTGTCGGTGGCTTCATAGGTGAAGGTTGCTCATAGGTAGGTTCCTGTGGCCCCAAGCGGCAGCCCAAAGGAAGCACTTTTGTAGCAGCAAAGCAGACGGTATGATATTTGTAAGGTGTATATCTATAGGTACTGGGCACCTAGATATGTTTCAAGACGGGTGGGCTCAAAAATTTGTCACTGCTGTTGTGTCGGTCGATATTGCGGTCTGGAAATATGAAGCCAGCAAGCACACCTCTCCAAAGACTGGGGAAACAACAACAATTGGGCATGTAGTTACGGACCAGGAGTGCCTTCCAAAGTTATATAGGGCAGACTTCGTTGCAAATGGAAGGCGCAATACCGTTGCTCCAGGTTGTCTTCAGGAGGTGGAAAGCCATTCGATCCTTATATCTAGTCGGTTCAGCCTAAAGAGGGACGGGACTTCGTAGATAGTGTCTGTACAACTCCCGTAGACGGTACATCAGACGGGATCCATACCATAAGAATTCTTCGCATCTAATATCAATGAGTCGTATTCTTTGTCCTCATTGGCTTATGGTACATGTTCCATATGTTGTACATGCGACTAAGTGCCTACAGCTTTTGCAACCCAGATACTGCCATGCCGGTTCTTATGGGTTCGCTCATCCGCCGGGCGAAGGACCGTCCCTCTGAGACTTCGGCTCCAGTCTCGTGGCTTGCTCTAGTTCTTTCGGATCCTCGAAAAGGGGCTCTTCGTGGCCTTCTTCATTCCAATCACCAACGCCTTCATGCCCAGGCGCATCTTTCGAGCCTTCGTCGCCGAGGAATTTCTCCTTCTTGAGCTTTGCGGCCTTGGCTGCCTTCCGGTTTCTGGCCGCTATAGCCTTGCGGGATTCTCCGGTCATGTCGAGCGCGTCTAGGAAATCGTCAATCTTGCTCTCGACTAGCCCTTTGACGTGGAAGGCAAGGTTCTGGCTTGTGAACACGCCCGAGTACCGGTAGGTGAGCCAGAGATACAATGTGATGGATTTATGAAGCGTTTCCAACTGTCGCAGATAATCCGCCTGGCCCCTAGGATATTTATTTTTGTCCACGTCGAGAAGCTCCAAATTGACCTCTTGGATATCTAAGAGGTTGCCACCGTCCATATTGGAAATGCATCTTGCAAAAGCCTGCAAGACCTGCGCACCATTGGGTTCTCTAAGAAAGACGGGCGCATTGAGTAAGACGCAGCGATCATATACAGACATGGGGAAAGGCTGTATAAGGTCCGCAACCGTGAGCATCTCTTTCGCGTGGCACATGTGGAATCGGGGAGAGACCTGGGCTATGTCCCGTAAACGCGAGAGGATGTAGCTGAAAGGCGTATTAGGCGGAAAGTAAGAGGAGAATCGCTCGATGACAGACGGCGGGGGCTGTATGCCAGCAGTCCTCAAAGGTTCCGGGTTGCGTTCGAAGGCCTCCTGGATGACCGCAAGGTCATCGTCTTCTAACGCTGTGACGAGACCTACCTGGCGTTCCTTGCCGGGCGAGGCTGCATCGCTGTCGGAAGCCTCACTTGACCCCGATTTGATTGCATGGGACGCCGTCCTATATCGGCCTGCTCGACCACCAATTTGCTTGATCTCGGAAGTTGAGATTTGTCGAAAAGAGCTCAAGTCGCGCTTGGCCGTCTGTTCGAAGACAACTCGCTTGATCTCTAGGTTGAGACCCATGCCGATAGCGTCACTGGCAACGAGGAAATCGTAATCATTATTGGGATCATTGAAAAGAGCGGCTTGCTGGGCGCGAGTTTCGGGGGGCAAAGACCCGTACACAACGGCGACCCGTCTCCCCGTCTCCTTCTCAATGTGCTTCTTCAGGGCATGGATGCCGACTCGAGAAAAACTGACAACAGCATCGCCCTTCTGCAAGTGCTTCCAATTGCCCTTCAAGCTCTCATCCATAGTTTGCAACGGACTTAGACGTTGATAGCGGTGGACCTCTATCTTATCTCCTGTCGTCCTACATAAGGACTGGATCAACTCCACGGCACGCTCCTCGCCGCAGAGATGGACTTCTTTGGCCTGGACGCCGAGAACTGCCTGGGTCCAGGCCCAACCTCGCTCGGCATCTCCGATCATCTGGATCTCGTCGATCACGGCGACGTCAACTAAATGGTTCAGAGGCGTCATCTCAACGGTACAACTCCGAAAGTAAAGATCTTCGCCCTCGGGTATACGCTGCTCCTCGCCCGTGACGAGGGCACACTTCTTGCCTTTGGCTGTGAAGCGAGAGTAAACCTCATGTGCCAGTAGTCGGAGCGGACCGGCATAAATGCCAGATCGCGCATCTTCAAGCGCTTTCAACGCGTTGTACGTCTTGCCGGAGTTGGTAGGCCCGACATGAAGATGGATGGTGCGCTGCAGAGCCCGCGTGGCGGGGAACCATTCATGGGGGAACCGGAAGTCTGCGATCTTCCTATGGGTGGCTTCTATACTCTTGGGGAACATCGACCGCATGAGGAAGTTCTGGAAAGCATAATTGACCTCGTCGGTTAAGCCGGGAAGTTCGCCTTGCACAAAGGCTTTCCTCAGCTTCCAGAAAAGCGGATTATCGAGCTTGCCAGTAGCATTCTTTTCGCTGGCCAACTCGCAAGCCTTTTCTATTGCAGTCCTGAACAACATAACCTCTCGGTCAAAGTCAAGCTTTGATGGGAGGCCAAATGCCTTGTACTCCTCTCGTTTAGGATCCCATCTTCCCGACCTGTTTATCAGGAAGTCGAGCCTATTAAGGGCTAGCCTGCGAAAGGCTCTGTATGCTTTCGTGGGATCTCGCCTTGGACTTGGGGACGATTCCTGTGGGTTCGAGGGGTTGAGGGGCGGCTGAAATGTTGATAAGCCACCGCCTTGGACGAAGTGGTTACTACTCCTGAAAGGGCTCTTCGGCGGTTTCGGTTTTGGTTGCTATAAGAATCAGCGTTAGCCATTAGATGAAAACGCGCGAAGAAGCCATCCATGGTCATACCGAGCGAGCCACAGCTCGTGTTGTAGAGAAGGCCAAGGCATGTTTGCGACATGCTCGTGATAACAATACACAACTATAGCTTGACCCAGCCTGTCCACACCTCAGAAGGGAGTACATGACAGAAACATACGAAGAGTCTGAGAAATCATGTTAAGATGCGATCCCTCCCAGAAGCTACCCGCTGAATTCGTACGAGGTTTGCCTTCCTGAAGAAGCGCCTAGGCTAAAATTCAAAGCGGTTCTCAACATCATCGACATTCCACGAGAAGCTGATGTTACTGATAAGGAAATTTCTCAAACTTATCGCCTTGCCACCGCTTAGCCCGATTCTCAGTCCCACTTGGCTGCATCTCATGGCAGGGGATGTAGTCTAGTATTTGTCGCTAGCCCCCCGGGGTCAGTGCCATGCTCGATGGGTACTTAATTACATAGTGAAGGGAACCCCCAAACCAATCGTCATCATCCTGCAGGCCCAGCTGAAACCCAGGCACACTAATGCTGTAATAATCCATCCGACAGACAGAGAGGTCGCCAGCAAGTTTCAATACCATATCATACAACGAACCTCTCATTAACCTATCACTCCCGCGTCTAACTAGCCCTTGCCTGCATCGGAGTCTCTCTTTAGATACGCCAATAGTTGTCGATACGGAGGCATTAGAAAAGGCCGGGATACACCATCATAACTGACGAAACCGGAAACGCCTCCTTCAACCAATTGAGCGACCGATTGTCAAGATGGCTTCCTCTTCAACACCACAGACTCCACTCCTCTAGTGCGTCTCGACCGTTCATTTACAACCATCTATAACAATATGCGTGTATACTGATGACAGGGTTCTCAGTTCGTGCATAGCACACAACACAACTATCCTCTCGGAATGCACGACATCGGCATCATCGCAGGCGTCGTCGCTGGCGTCCGTCATCCTGCCCAAGATTAACCACGAGTCGCCGCAGAAGCTGACGTACACGCACGGGTCCCATCACATCCACTACATCGCCGAGGCGCCGTCGGGCTCGGACACGCCGTCGCCGTCGGCCGGCGGGCTGACGTTCCTGGTGGTGGCCGAGTCGTCACTGGGGCGGCGCGTGCCCTTCGGCTTCCTGTTCGAGATCCGCCGCCGCTTCTACGACGAGTTCCCGCCAGCCACCACCGAGTTCGCCGACTTGCCCAACTACGGCGCCGCCAGCTTCAACGCATCCCTCAAGAGCCTCATGGTCGACTACGGCACCACCAGCGGCGGCCGCGACGACGCCATCTCCAACGTCCAGCGCGAGATCGACGACGTCCGCGGCATCATGACCCGCAACATCGAGGGCCTCCTCGAGCGCGGCGAGCGCATCGACCTGCTGGTCGACAAGACGGACCGGCTGGGCGGCAGCGCCCGTGAGTTCAGGGTCCGGAGCCGCGGCCTCAAGCGGAGGATGTGGTGGAAGAATATCAAGCTCATGGGGCTTCTCGCCCTGGTCCTGGCTCTGATCATCGTGACTATCGTGATTTCTGTCAAGAATTAACTCAGTGAGATACATCTACTAATGGACGGGGCACCCGGAAGCTCTGGTGGTGTTTAACAAGGCGAACAGGATTGCTTCGAGGGCATGGTTGAGCGTGTGCGCCTTCGCGGGAACCATATTATCATCGACGGCTCCCCAGTCAGGTCTTCTTCAGGTCAGGTTGGTCTAAGGAAGGATTAACACGCGCAGAAATAGTAAGGAGTACAAAAAGAGGCAACATTTCCATGGTTGTCTGAACATGGATACCCAAGCAGGGTGAATCGAACGGGCCTGAGGGTTTATTGTATTACAGGCGTGTGTACACTTGATTCTGCTTTCCAAATTGCACCCAGGAATTCATTATATACACATTCCCGTATCTTTACAACGTTATAATCCACAAAATGTTTGTTCATGAAGTCACAGCTCCCGCCCACATACATACTTAAGTAAGAATGCCAAGACTGGTTCGAGCGAGGCGAGATGTCTACTTCAACTTCCTTAAAGCAGCAATTCACCCTCCCTAAAACGACCCGTCGCCGCAAGGCCTACAGCCATCATATGCAGATAGACATTTTCGTAGCAGCAGCCAAACAAGCATCGCCGTAGCCGTCGCCATTCTCCTCATTTCTATCGGTTTCGCTCTTAATTCATACCGCGAAGCACGCCACCCATCATAACCTCGGGACAGCAGCCACGCCGCCCCTTCTCCGCGCAGCAGCCTGGTACGTGTAGCCGTGCGCCACGGGGCTCGTCCCGGCCGCTGCGGCCGCCGGCGCGAACGGCGGCCTTTTGCGCAGCAGCCGCTCCGTGAAGAACACGGGGTGCAGGCTCGAGACGTCGCGTGCGGCTTGCGACCGGTTCCACGCGGCGGGCCGGAAACCAGCTCGCGGGGGGAGGGGGCCTGAAGATGAAGACATAAACGGTGATGGATTGGTGGCCGTCGCCATTTTTTAATGGTATGGTGGGTTGCGCGGAAATGTTTGTTGTGGCTTGGAAAGGAGGGCCGGCGCGTCTCCCCGCTAATTCGGAGAGACGAGGATGGCGGTAGTTAAAGAGAGCGGGAGCGGGTTCTGTGGGTCGTTGTCTACCTAATGGTGTGTTCTCCAAGTCGAGAATGCTACTTATCGTTTACGTTGAGGTACTTACTAAGCCTAAAAGAGGCCGTTCGGTAACCTTTATTAAGATTGCTAAATCGTACGTGGGTAAACCGGTGATGTTATGTATCAATGCTATATCTACATTAAGTTTCATATTATTCGCATGGGACAGAGAGTACGGACGCTAGAAGTTATGCATTGCCAACGTACGACTGGGCGGCCTTAATAAAGGTGACAGAACGACCTCTTGCAGGCTCAGTGAGTAAGCCGTAGCTAAAAGGTGTCTATGAAATGGACTACACTGCGCGACCAGAATAATAAGTTTAGGCCGATGGCTTAACTCAAACTGAAATGAAAACCGTAAAAGGAAAAGAAAATTGGATATAAAGTCTGCCTGCCAGCCATGTTCCTCGATTCTTTCCCACGATTTCGAACACTGAAAATGGGTTCATCAGGGAGTACACTTTTCATCACCGAACGCGGGACCCCCGGGGCACCGACATCCCCACGCCACTTTTAGCGTGCCAGCAATTGGTTCTTTTCATCATATGGGTATCGAGGGATGGGAGCTCAGAGAAGATTTGCTTGTCTCGACCGCCTCTGCACCTTGATGGCAGGAAGGCGCCTCTCTGTGAGCAGACGTCTTGGGTGATTCCAGTCGCGGCTCTCAGTCTACCGTCTTGTCCAGGAATGGCCTTTGCCTCCCGGAAGAACAGTGATGATAGGAAAGGATGAAAGCCTTGAGGATTTTATCATGTGAAATCCCGGCGCTCATCATATAACTCTGAGTTCTTCTAATGACCACAGGCTTGGTCCATTCTTTCCTCCCCTACGGCGGTTCCTACCCCTTTTTCTCTCCTTCTCCCGCGGCGCATCTCTAATAGTTCATGTTTCAGCCCCTCTATCAGCAACCACTTTTATTCTCTCTCCTCTTGAACACATTTATATTCAATGTCCTCTCACAGGATATGCCCTCCTACAGGGTCTGTTCTCCTTGTGTCTTGTAATGTTCGAATCATCAGAAGTTACGGCGAATTGCTAATCATATGCGAGGATTGTAATAATATGGGTCTTAGCTGTTCAAGTAAGTCTCCTGAGTGCTCTATTACCTTATCATTTGACAGTGTATGCGTTTATAGACTGTATTGCGATTTGCTTCACTATATTATGCATCTAGAAGGCAGATTAAGCAATGCCTGGTCATTACATTTATTACGACGCCTTCTTGTTCCTTTGCTTTTTCTTCTCAGCGTCCTTGCCCTTCTTGATGGCATTCACCAAGGACTCAATCTCCTCGGCTTTCTCCGCCTCCTTTTTCTCCTGCTCCTTGGCCTCTTGCTGTTTCTTCTCCTTTGCCCTGAGGACCGCTTGCTCCTTTTCTGTCTTCGTAATGAGGTCATCGCTGTGCTCCCAGAGCTTCTTTGCAATTTCCTCGTCTTTTACGTCTACCCTGGCGAAGTCGACTTCCCTGCACTCCTTGATAAGCCTACCGCCGGGTTCTCTCCTTAAACTCGACTCCATCACGGCGTATAAGATGGACTGGGCACCCATCTCGGGGCTCTTTAAGAAGAGCCAAGGTAGGAAGTAGGTAGCCAGGTAGACAAAGAGGCCCCACATTGTTCCACGTGTGAGCCACCGTCGCATGCCTAGTGTGCGCGAGTACCCGGGATCCACGAAGATGACTCGGGCGTTCATCGGTAGTTCGTCCGGTCTCTTGTATGCGTCCAGATGTTTCTGGAAAGCCTGTCCGAAGACCATGAGGGCCAACTTGCTCCTGGCATAAGCCTTGCTCGGCGTCCATTTCTTCTTGTCCAATGCCTCGCTGAGCGGCGGGGATGAGATGTATGAGGAGCAGGTCGGGAGGATGATGCGCACGTCGCGGTCGAACGGCTGTGCTCGGAGTGCCGGGCTTAGTATTCCCAGGAGGTGGAAGTTGGCAAGGTAGTTGACCATCCACGTCTCCTCGATGCCTTCGCTCGTCTGGATGCGTTCCTTTCCGGGAGGCGTAAGCGCTGCGGCGCATAGTATAACCATGTCCAACCGCCGAGGCGGAGCGTTGTCAATCCACTTAGTCGCAAACTGCCGAATGCTGTGTAATGACGAAAGGTCGACCTGTTCGGCGTAGATCATCTGATTGTTTGTCTGTTTGCGCAAATCGCCGACATAATCGGCCAGAAAGGGATTGGACGGCGGCAACCGGGTAAGTAGCACGATCTGCGCGCCTCGTTGCGCCAGTTCCTTGGTCACAACGGCTCCTATGCCTGACGTCCCACCAGTGATCATCACAACCTTCCCGTGCATCATTGTTTCTACCGGGTTCGCCATGCCATTACTGTACGCCTTGAGAAAATACAGGGTACCAATGACGGCGACGATCTGGAATACCAGCCATGGATCCCTCACCCACTGTGGCACCCATGACGGGAAACCGTTCTCGAGAACCTCTTCTATGAATGGGAGGACCATGGTGGATGGTGGGTTTAGAAAGAGGCAGCGTGTATATAGATATCTCAATCTGTCATATCATCATTGCTATTATGTGAATCAAACTCGGGGGCTCAAGGACTTAACAGTCGTGGGAAAGGGGTTCTCGGCCGGAAGCTGCAAGAAATAAGAAATTCTCAGAAGTAAATAAGGCTGAGCAAGGTGGCTACGTAATGCCACACGGGTCCACATTTAAAACTCAAGCTTTTTAATTATGTAGTTCGCAGTGTGGATGACAGAAAAGTGATAGTGCCACAGTTCTGGGTTGTGGAGCGACACTATCAATTTTTTTGTCAACCACGTTGGGGTGTTAGCGCACCCCCTGCTAGCTGACATAAGCCCTCTCGGACACCCAGGTCATTATCAAAAAAAATTGACACACCACCTAGAATCTGCAGCAGGAAACTATAGACGAATGGGCCATTTCCATGCCTTCGCGCCTTCGCGATATAGTTCATTTGAAAGGCCAATTAACAGGCAACTAAATGATATATATAGCTTGATTTTAATTGATTGTGTTGATTTTCTAGATTTAATTGAATTCGAAGGGGTGTTATGGTGCGGCTTTATTAGTGGGTCAATCTTTTTGATAATGACCTGACACCGTACTTGGTTGGGGAAGAATAGAGTCACCCGGAAGCATAGAGTCCCACTCGATATCGTGTCCCTTCACAGCATTTTTAGGCCCACACGGCCCCTTAGTTATTCCCCCATCCACAAAAGGGCGGGAGCTGCAGAAAAACTGGTGCGTCGTAACATAATTCCATATGTCAACCAATCAAGCTAGCGAACGACATTCCGGATATGTGGGTATGTATGACGCTAACTGCAATAATCCCTGAGAATTGTAGGCTACTAAGCTTTCGATTCTCCGTCGCGGCGGCTCTAAGAGACCGACAGCCGGACCCACATTCGCCGCCTCATGCACCTGAACTTATTAGATCTACCTAGCTCCCTACAAACTTCATCATCGTCATAATCTTGACCGGCTGGGCATAATCTAGAAATACTCAGTCGACCATCCGGCGGCGGCAGCCTCACTAGGAGATAGAAGGTTTATCACAGAATATCCGCTACCATGGCGGATCATGAAAGGTATCGTGATCCATTTGAGGATGATCCTGACTATGATATCCCACTCCAAGATAAGCGACCATTCGGCTCAGGACTGAAGCGCAAACGAGTCGTCTTTGTTCCGGCTTCATCTGGGAATCTCAATACGACAGAGGAGAGTACCGATCTGAAGCCGTCCAAGTCCATCTCGGACCTCTATTTGAGTTTGGTCCTACCTAAGGACGGTACTCAAGATACTTCAAGGGCAGCCTCAGAACCCACTGGGCCTACCGTGTGCGAAGTCTGCAATATACCACTAGATGAGAGCCCAGCAGTGCCAAGTGAGAGCAAAACAGTCACAAGGCCGCACGAGGCAACGCTTGCTCACCAGGCTTGCATGGCGCACTCACACCCGCCTTCAGCGCTCGACCGCTCGCGTATGGGCATGAGCGTCCTTCAGTCGCAGGGCTGGGACCCGGATGCGAGAAGAGGTCTCGGGGCTTCTCAACAAGGCATACAGTTTCCCCTCAAAGCCAAACCGAAAGAGGATAATCTGGGTATAGGGGTCGAAGTGCCAAAGGACTTCGTGCCCAAGAAGAAGGAGAAGGTGCAAACGTACGACGCAAAAAAGGTCCGCAAAATTGTAGCGGAGGATAAGAAACGGCTGGAGAAACTGAGAGAACAGGTGTTCGGCAATTCGGACGTTGAAAAGTATTTAGGAGGAGGAGGGTAGTAGATGGCAGCAGACCTTGCGCGGTGTTTTCAGCTCTCTTGACGTACATTAGACATCATTGAAATTTTTGACAACTATTTGAGATACCCTGTAGCAGCAAAGATACTACGAAAGTCGGCATTGGTAAAGGCGCACTAAATCCAAGCAAGACCACTTCCTATACCAACTATGCAGGTGCCCGATACTGAGAGTTACCTGCATACCTACCTTCAACAACTCTTTATGAGGCGTGTATAGAACCAATAGACCAATCAAACCCAAAGCCGGCGCATGAATTAGGATATGGGAACTGGCGGGCTGCTCAGCTACCTGGTACAAAGTTACCTGGTTACGTTGAGGCCCTAGCTACAAGCAGTCAATCCTGCGTGACGGAGCCCTCAAGTGGGCTTTCCAAAAGTGTATTAAAAAGCCTTGAAAAGAGTAAAGAGCCAGCAGAGGCCTGAGCTCGCTGGCGTAAGCAACTCGCATTAGTGGTGTCATAAGACAGGATAATATTACTGATATCCCCGGATTCTCACATAAGTGCTTGGAAGCACTATCCAACAAATTGACACCCCCATCAACGGCTGATCCCCCAACGAGCCGCCATTTCCCATACAAAATCAACGAAATCACATATCGATAATTAATTAACAAAATTAGATATTGAAAAGCTGCAGGGGGGAGATTAATTCAGACCCTCAAATAAGGCCGCATTCAAATAAGGGGTTTTTTAAAAAAAAAATTGGTTTATTAAAAAAAAGGGGGGAGGGGGGGATAAAGAGATATGTCAACTAGCTAAGGGGTACGTAACGCACCCATAGACGGAAAGCTCACCTAATAATCGGCGCATATATATTCAGTGGCTAAGCTACTAAAAGCTATATCCGTACGATCACACACGAAACTAGCCTAATATAACAACGTAACTGATGCCCCCCTACCTATATCTGACAGTTTGTGTGGGAAAATGGCGGCGCGTTGGAGGGGATGGGGCGTTGGTGGGGGGTGTCGCCTTAGAAGGCAGACTGGCTGATATACAAGACGTATTTGCAGACATAAAAGATTATAGTGAACATCAAATTATTATTATTAAGCCGTATAATGGCAGTAAGATCTTAAAACTAGGCTTTGATATGAATATCATAATATTGCATTTTATAGCAACTTAAGGTGCAGGTACATATAATATAGTATGAGATAAAGGGATTATAAGGTCAGTAGTTTTAACACAGAATACCTGTGATACTTAAATATCTATTTTCCTACCCCTAACGCAACCTCCGCTTACTGTGGGTTCTGTGAGGAAGCATAGCAAGGCAAGCCAAAATCTGACAGCAGCGAGGCTACGGTTTGGCATAGGTGTGTAAATGTCGGAATGCAACCATATGTTCCTGAACAAGGTCGAACAACAACGGTTCCAGCGTCCACCTCTTGGCGTCCTACAGTATATAAGCAAGAGCTCTGCTCCTTAGAGATAGAGGAAGGTGCAGCCAAGGATAGTCTTCTATTAAACTCTTATACTAGGAGCCTACAGCGAGCCAGCTTTTTTGGCCCTTCAGTCTGAGCTACACCCATCCCTTAACAGGCTCATCCTGGTGTTATTCACAATGATTGGCTTCGTTATAACTCCTCCAGGGCTTGAGTCCTTGGCTTTCCTTGAGTTTCCGAAGCATCTGTCGAACTTGATGCATTTTCTCCTTTACCACCTTTACACGGTGTACCTCGCTTGTTTCGGCGACCTGGGAGTTATCATTCTTTCAGGGTTTTTGTTTGGAACAGTGAATTCGTTCATTGCACCCCAGTTTTCTATGGGCCCACCGCTTTCTGTCAGCCAGATTTTCACCCTTCGGCGAGCGCCCCTGATGCTGTTGTGGTCTTGGTGCAAACTGTTCCTGTTCTGCCTTCATAACCAGCGGCGTCCAGAAACCATCGCGGAGGATAGGCTGAATAAGCCTTGGCGACCCGTTCCCGCCGGACGGCTCACGCCGGACCAGGCCAAGCAAATCCTGTATTTCATGCACCCTCTTTGCTTCCTCGTGGGGCTGAAAATCGGCGGTTTTTGGCCTTATTTTATATTGATGTTCTTCGATGTGTGGTATAACGAGTTCGGGGGCGCCAGCAACCCTATTCTGAAAAACGTCCACAACGGAGTAGGGATCTGCTGCTTCTTTGCCGGCCCTCTGGAAGTCGCCACAGGGAGCTCAGTATTCTCTGGGAGACGCGATGCAGCGATTTGGCTGTTGATTTTGACGGCCACGATCGCCACTACTTGCCACACGCAGGACTTCAGAGACGTAGAAGGGGACAAGGTTGCTGGAAGGCGCACGGTGCCTCTTGTCATTGGGGATCTCCCAGCGAGGATACTGGTGGCCTTCATGGTTCCGATATGGTCAATAGTCACTTGCGTCTTCTGGGGGGCATGGCGAGAAGGGGTCTTGTCTTTTGCCGCTGGGCTGATTATGGTAGGAAATTTGTTTCTGAGGCGAAACAGGATGGGGGATATACACGCTTGGAGGTTATTCATAGTTTGGCTACAGACGTTGATTGCCGTGCCGGTTTTAAAGAGCTACCGGTCATACTCGGTTTAGAAAAGGGGTTTCTCTCTCGGAGCCTGTCCCTTGTATAGTCCCTTGTTGTATTCAGTAGATATGGGCGGGTCAGTTAGATCGTTGGCTGCTAATACATCTCAACGTAAAATGGTCTCAGACTTTCAGTAGCTATCACACATGGATGACATATACGGTGTTTTAGCTTGGATTGGAATGAAGCCAAGAAGTCTAACAACTGAATTGGGACGGGGTGATTTGGTCCTGATCAGTACGGAACAAGTCGAATTGTCACGGTCGGGGTCCGGGTCTGTGAGAAAACGAAGGCAACGCAGCAATGTATTATGGTGTTGAAACCTCTGGTGATGCTTGGGTTGCGCCCAAGCGTAGATATTCGGCTCGGACTAACTGATCACCCGAGCTATGTGTTCAACTCCCTGCACCTGCACCATTTCACAACCCCCGCGTCCGCGAATTTATCCCTCCAAAATAGTACAGTACGTCCCTCTCCGGGACGCTCAGGCATACAGAATTTGGAAGTACTCAAGAAGCGACCCGAACGTTTATCTCTTAGCTGATTCCAAAGCCTTCTCTCTCAGATACCATCCAACTACAATTGCTGTGCCTGGTCCTAAACAGAGCGTGACGATCGGAAGCGACCCAGCATAAAGGAGCCATTCGCTTTCGAGCAAGCCAGCAATATACAAGTCGAAGAACGAATAGGCCAACCATAGCAAGCTGCTGGTAACTACACCCAACTCATCCGCCTGGAGGGCTCTTCGGGTATGCGTAATAAATTCGAATTGCTCTTCGGCCTCGGGTATAAAGAGAGTTGATAGTGGATAAGGGGAGAATAGTAGAGTATAGATCCAGACGCTGCCGGAAACCAAGCCCAATGCTATAAGCAAAGGCGCAGGTGAGGTAAACAACGTTTTCTTCAGTCGCAGGAAGCTTAGCGCTTGGTCAAAAATAAAATTGGCAGTACCGATCCATAAAGGGGTCAGTTGCCAAGCCCAGGTCCAGTAATGGCGCGTGGCGAAATCGGGAGCTAGAAACATGGCAAAGATCTCGGACGTATGGAGCAGAAGAACAATGAGAAGGAAGTGCACGCTGCATTTACGCCAAACGGTTTGACCTTGAGTAAAACGGGCTAGATCGGAAGATGTCGGACCAAAAGTGATATATAGAAAGTAGAAGACGCCAGATACCGGGCCTATACCTAAGAACTGTCCTGCTACAGTGAAGATAGTCGGGCTGAACCACATCTAGTCAGTAGCCTGTCCGCGCTCAACTTGAGCAAGCTTCCATGCATGAGTCAAACATACAAATACATCGGCGTCCAAGCGCTCGCGCTACGGTATGATTCCAAGATCCAGATGGCATATATGGGACCGATGTCGACCAGAAATGAGAAGACTTGCCACGAGGCAACACTGTCGTAACCAAGGGTAGAGGTTGAGAACGTCGCCATACCGCCGCGCCATATTCTATCAAGAACCTCAACGTTGTAGAAGTGGTCAATGATCTCAACCTTGCCGCCGTCCCATTCGATCACACCGGACTCGGCGATGGGCTGAGTATGCGAGGACATTTTGTCCAAGTCCATCGCGCCAAAGCACCAAGCTGCTAGAAGGAGGAACGGCACTGCGCTAATAGCGCGCAGTACTCTGGTTGTCACAGGTGCCATGGTGCTGAGAACTTTAGTGATTTGAGAGTGTTGGAAAAAATGGTTCGTAGCTACCCAGTGTTCGAGATAAAAGTTGGGTAGGAAGTTCACGATCGGTTGGGATTATTTACCCCTGAATATTGTAGTGTATGAGAAGGCTATATTGTGTTTTGTTTGGGGCCGCAAGGATTTTGATGAGTGCCTCTCGAACTCTTGGCACTCCGACGTTGCGTTGCATATACGCCGCCTGCATGAAGGAATTGAATCAGTTGTCACGGCACGGAAAAGGCTAATGGCACAATAGCGCAGACCTATTCTTCAAGGAGAGAGGCGACCAAATCCAGGGGCACCATAAGTGACGCAACGTGTCACGGCTAGTTAGCACCCCCGTGCGTGATCATTAACCAAGCCCATCACGATACCGCTGCAAGCCCGCCACGTCCGCCGCTTTCGCTCCACAGCCGATAAAGTACCTGCATGACCACATCGACGAGACGCGGGTCCCGTCCATACACATTTCCAACGGGATTTGCATCGGCGCTGCCACAATCGCCGTGATCCTGAGGTTCTTCGCGCGCCGTCTGGGACGCAATGGCTTAGGCAAAGATGATTATTGTCTCTTCCTCGCCAACGTAAGTCTTTACGGCTCCGATCCCCGATGGCTGTCGGCGGGCTAAACGTGATGCTGCTTGCTCAGGTCTTGTACGTATGCTACGCGGCAGCATTCAGTGTCATGACACGGTATGGAATAGGTTGACATGTGATTCTTGTCACCAACTTTAGAGCGTTCGCCACCGTGAGTGATTGGCATCCTAGTGAGGCCCAGCCAGATGACATATTTATGCCTAGTGTAGCTTCGTCATGGTGAGCTTCTATGTCTTCGGAATGGCCTGTGTCAAAGTGCTCCAGTAAGTGCTTTCTAGATTTGTTTTTAGGCATCTTTGCATGCTCTCATCAAAGTCGGGGTCTTCCTCGATTTGGTCTGACTTAAGATATCGCAGTCCTCTTCCTTTACCATCGCATTTTCCCCGGAAGGCGTTCTCGGAACACTCTCTTCACCTTTGGCGCAATCGTAACGTCCTGGGCTCTGGCGGCATAGTTCCCCAGCATCATCAACTGCAACCCCATGGAAAAGAACTGGAACAGTTCTGCCCCAGGTAGATGCGTCAACTACGGTACCGTCACCCTGGTCATCGGCATATTCAACGTCTTGCTAGATTTCCTCATTCTGGAACTTCCGATGCCTTTACCATGGAGGCTGCGCATGTCGACGCGACGGGAAGGTACTCCTATCGGGCGCGTTTGCTACGGGTAATGTGTAAGCCTACCCAAAGTTGACACTAGTTGCAATCCCCCTTACTCGCTACTCATTGGTACAGTGCCTGTATTGTTAGTATTGCCCGATTGTTCTACGGGCGGCAGGCTTCGATGGCCGGAACCACCGCCGACGTGGAGAATGGACAACAGACCATATATGACCAGAGCTGTAAGTTCAAACCGCTTTCGGTTCTTTTACTGCATGGACGACCCCTGAACGTTTTCTATATAGGGGACACCGTCTAGCCGGGAGTCTCTTCCGGCGTGGGAGTCTTTACGGGAATTGTGGCGTGCTGCAGTATCACCTATCGGTCTCTCGTCGAAAAGGTGATAGGATCGTCGGTGGCAGGACAGGAAGACCCGAGTAGCGAACACACTGGGGGTTGGAGTAAGATTCGCGTCCAGCGTGACGTGAGGTGACGGTGCAGAATTTGCATGTTAACTCGACGGGGAGAGGAGAAGACCAGACGGAGTTGCAATCCTGGGAGCTGAGAACAAAAGGTGAAGATGGACGTTGGCAGTAAGCCTTGTTATACCCGAATGTAAAAACTGCGTATGTTCAGTTACGAAAATGTCGAACAGTTGAGGTTTGGTACCGGTTACTTCGTATTATCTTCATCTAAGGAACAGTACAGTCTGGACCAGTACAGCTTGGTGTTCACCTGTCTAATCCTGTACTGCCCGACTGCCTAGGTACATAACGTCCATTATGTACAGAACTATGAACATCCAAAACCGGCCGGATTGTTAATTGGGCATACATAATATCGTATATCAATTTAATATCAAGTTCTGTATGATACGTTACGCTTATTGCTATGATTCTGTTCCTTTTCATCTTATTATTTGTCTTCGGGAGGTTTTTCTTTTTTGCCTCAATGGTTTCCCTAAAGAAGTTGCAGACTTCGAGCTAAGGGGTTACCATCGAGTTTCAAATGCCTACCAGCAATTGCGTTACAAGTGCTACAACTCCAGACTCTACATCCAACCAACTAGAACGCTTCCTAAAAGGGTTTCCAGGCTTCTATAACCACATGTTACCAAAATAACCTCTTGGCCTAACTTTATATCCCTTACATCGACACGCACGACACCAAGCTCCGTCATATGGCATGGAGCAAGGGCGGAGCAGGGTTGTCGTCACGCTAAGCCCGATTTATTGTGCGCCATAGCTCGATGGAACCCCCACCAAACGGACGGACAGTCAATTCGGTCATTCACCATACGCAGCCAGGTCAGTGCTAACAGAACTCCCTAACTTCGACTTGTTCATAATACAATACAATATACAACCCGTATATTATAGCTACACAGTTAGTTAGACCTTGCCTCAGCCTGCCTTCTTCATACCCTCATTCCAGTCTTGACCCGTTACTCTGAGTTCGTAGCGAAGACCAAGAAAAGCAGGTACCTAGGTATCTACGTGGTTTCTCCCACCTCGAGTGCTTCGCTTCTCTAAGGCTTTCAGCATTGTAATATAGTACCTATTATCACGTTACGCGTACTTACGACTCGCTTTCTAAACAATCCCTTCCAGAAAGAAGCCGTAAAAGATCGTCGCCCGTTTGCGGGACCCGCTCAGGCCAAATCCCGCCACGAACACGCTCCTTCTTCCATCTTCCTCCCATCTTCCTCCCGTCCCCCTCCCGTCCCTGAGTCTTCAAATCACACTTAAGGATCCTTGACGTCCTACCCGGGCGCGTTGAGGGTCAAAAGCCAGCATGGGAGTTTCTATAATTCAAGAACAGCATCAGAGTGAGACTATCCTTTATCTTGGAAAGCTATTCATATTTCTAGCATATAATAGGGGTGCCAGGAGTGCTAACGATTGCCTTGTCACTTCCGCGCAGTCATCATTGATACGATACGCAATATTACTGCTGGAGACGTGAGTCTTTCCGCCGCCCGATACCTCTGTTCAAGCAAGGGACATACATGTTTGCTGATGCCGTCCTTGCTCCTGTCAGTGGAAAGTGCTGGTAATCGACGAGAGCTCCAAGAAGATTATAGACAATGTCGTCAAGGAAGATGACATCCTCAACCACAACATCGCAAGTATGTCTCTCTATTCTGGCCCACCACTGTCGCAGCGGCTGAACGGGATGAAACAGACATTGAGCGGATCGAGGAGCGCAGAGACATGAATCCGACAATGGACGCTATATACATCCTATCGCCGCAACCCCATATAGTCGACTGCCTCATGGCCGATGTTGAGCGGAGGCGATACCGGAAGTGCTTCTTGGTGTGGACGGCTGTACTCGACCCACAGCTTAGACGGAAAATAGATGCGTCACCCTTAGCGAAACAGCAGATAGCCGGCTTCGAGACTTTGTCAATCGACTTCTTTCCGCGAGAGTCGCATTTGGTCATCTTTAGGGACCCTTGGAGCTTTCCCGTCTTATACCATCCGGCTTGTAATGGGCTAGTCAGAAGGCATATGCAGGACTTAGCCCAAAAGGTCCGTCGCTTTCCCCAAGCTTTCCTCGGACATTGTTTTTGGCTTACAACGGAAATGTAGATCACCGGTCTTTGCATATCACTAGGTGAACACCCTAAGGTCCGTTACTATCGCCCAAAGAACCCAATACACGAAGCCAGTGTGTTGTCTTCCCATCTCGCAAGATTCATCTCGGAGGAACTAGATGAATATGTGCAATGGAACCCGAATTTCCCTCCCCAGAGTTCAAGGCCGCAGGGCGTGCTCGTCATCACAGACAGATCCATGGACCTCATGTCACCCCTGATACACGAGTTTACGTACCAGGCCATGGCTCACGATCTTCTCCCAATTAAGGATGGGGATAAGACGACGTACCGTCTAAAGATCAACGAGGGTACTCGAGAGGCTGAGGAGAAAGACATGGAACTGGCAGAGAAAGACAAGGTATGGGTGGAAAACCGGCATAGACACATGAAGGATACGATTGATAAATTGATGGGCGATTTCCGAAAATTTCTGGAGAAGAACCCACATTTCGTCAATTCGGACAGCAACACTACCAGCCTGAATGCGATTAAGGACATGATGGCTGGGCTGCCGCAATTCCAGGAGATGAAGGAAACATACTCTTTACACATGAACATGGCACAAGCCTGCATGGACATCTTCCAGAAACACAAGCTCAATGAGCTGTCTCCTATCGAACAGACAATGGCCACCGGCCTCGACGAGGACAACCGGAAACCGAAAAACGTCCTAGAGACCGTTGTCCGCCTCCTGGACGACGAAGCCGTGACGCAGTCAGATCGCCTGCGTCTCATCATGATGTACTTACTTTACCGGGACGGTGTAATTCCCGAGGACGTCAAACGGCTCCTGGCACACGCGTCGCTACCGCCCAAAGACGCTGAAATTATCGCGAACATGGAACTGATAGGCGGCCGTACCAGCCGCGGACTCAAGGAGCCCCGCAGGGACAATCCACCTCTGTTCCCCCAAGACACAAGGGCGCCTGTGGACGAAGAGAGCTACATGTCTCGCTTCAATCCGGTCCTAAAACACATGCTGGAGAACCTATGCAAGGGAACCCTGGACCAGACGGTATTCCCGTACGTGAAGCCGCCGCTGGACCCCAACGAGCAGGCGCTTGCCAGCCAGGGTTCGCTGCGGGCGGCGAAGCCCAGCTGGGCGGGCGCCGGCCGCCGGCAGGTCGACAACAAGCAGCGCATCATCGTCTTCATGGCGGGCGGGGCCACATTCTCGGAGAGCCGCGCCTGCTACGAGGTCGGCGCCGCCGCGAACCGTGACGTCTTCCTCGCCACGAGCCACATGCTCACGCCGCAGCTCTTCGTCCGCCAGGTCGGCGATCTCAGCGCCGACAAGCGCCGCCTCGACCTGCCCATGGAGCGCCCCGCGCCCAGGGCCCCCGCCCACCTCTTCGAGCGCGAGAGGCCCACGCCCCCGCCCGGCCTGGTCCCCGGCAGGGGCCCCTCTCCGCATGCTCCTCCCCCGGGCCCCGGCGGTCTGCCCAACCGACCGCAGCCGTCGAGGCCCGGCGGCCCGATGCCGGGCCCGCCGACGCAGGCCATGGCCGGCATGTCGCTGGGCGGCGGTAACAGTACTAGTATTAACAGACCACCGCCACCGCCGGCGGCCACGGCGAATGGAGGCGCCGACTACCGCCACCACAGCCCCTCGCCGTCGTTCTCGCACTCGGCCCCGGGCGCCGGCGGCAGGCCGCACAAGCCAGAGAAGGAGAAGAAGAAGCGGCACTTTCTCGGCTTAAAGAAATGATATAAGGGCGTGCATGCCCGCGTGTGTATCTTGGAAGTTGGCCTAGGCTGGCCGGCTGGATGGACGACTAGCCGCGTCGCTATTTTAGCACCCTCCGTAGCTGTCTGTTTCGCTGTATAAGGCCCCAGATTGCTTGCCTGTCTGTCGTTCTGCGTTGGTGGCGAGCTCAACGGCGTCTTGTTCTAGGAAGACGTCTCTTTGGCCGCTACCAACCAATCAACGAAGCGAGCAGAGGCAAGCGAGTAATTGAGCGGATGAGGGGCAGGTGAGAGAATGAATAGAGGTGGCTGAGTGGGCGAGCGAGAAGGAGAATCGAAAGAGCATGGCATGGCATGGCGTCGAGGAGTGAGGAGTTTTTGTTTTTTCACCACCCATCCACCCCCTATCGCGAGTGTAACATTAGTTCTACGTACCTGCGTTAGATAATTCGGCGAGGGTATCAAGTTGCCTACATATTAAGTTGCGTACATATCCAGATCTCCCTACCTCGCTACCTATCCTGCTACCTATGTAGACAAGGAGAGCGAACCACCTCACCATCGTCCATTTATGTATTTTAGCCCCGACAGCCCCCCCAGAAAGAGAACGAGAGGTCAATCAAGCAAGAGTGTTATATGCCAACTTGCAGATCTAGCGTAGTTTGTTAGGCGGGCGAGTTTACCTACATATATATATATAACTACTAACTGCCCTGCCTACTTGGGTAGCTAGGCACCTGGACAATCTAGGCCGTCGGTCTGTTAGATCTTGCGAGAAAAAGAGGGGGAGGAAGGGGACGGGGTGGATCGGGTGTACCGGGGGACAGTTTGACGGATTGCTTATTGTAATTTCCTCTCCGCCTATGGATATCTCTGTCTGTTCTGCGCAGATATGCGTGGATGGACGGTCTGGGGATGTAGAATCTCCGACTGGACCTCTCATGTTCCCGCTTCCCGCAGACGGCGGCGTGCTTGGGCTGATTGTTTCAGTAGCGCGGACTGTGAGCAGACAAATTGACAGCATGCACAGCAAACTACAGTAGTTTCTTCACGGATCCACACATATGCGATGGGCAGCCATGGGCAAACCGTACCGTCTTCCCACCCCAAACGTAATCTCTTCATCCGTCATTAGCATCTATCTATTTAATCTAGCTAGGTAGCTAGTCATCGTGCCGTCGCTCGCGTATTCAGACGGAAAGGAATCAGCCTGCTTGGTCTTCCTCGTCTTTGCCAGTGATGAATAGTCTTAGGCGGAACCGCGCCAGAATATGATCAGCTAGCCAGCTAGCTCTCCGACGAGGCTGGCAGTAGAGCCAGTGGTTTAGAACAGGCCGGTTATACCAATGTACGTTTGTCGTGCTCTGTCAAGAAAGATACGATCTCCCGTTCCCTGTTTCTCTCCTCTCCTCTCCCCTATTTCCGTCCGGTTCCGGTAGTACGAACCTAGCTTCAATATCGAACCCCTCTTCACAAACGACCTCGCACTAGGCGATCCTCCGGCTACTGAGCGTGAACAGCTATAGCTTAAGAATGCAGCTCATACGTACATCGATGTGTAAGGGCAGGTGCCCATCAGCCATCGGATCCAATCGGAGCTGTCATACTCCTAGTTGCGACGAAAGGGACCACCAGCGCCCGGAGGAGGCATGTTGCGGCCGTCAAAGCCGAAGCTCAGAGCTTCAGGAGCCTGAAATCCCATTCCTGGGGGCGGCATGAAACCACCTGGTGGTGGCCCTCCGGGTCCACCAAAGAAACCCGGTGGTGGCGGCATGTTGCGTGGCGGTGGCCCTCCCATCCCTTCCGGGGGCGGAAAGGCCCCGACAGGGAAGTTGGGAGGAAATATTCCTGGTGGAGGTGCATTGCGTGGGTTATTCGCAAGACCTGGTGGCGGTATCATGGGTCGGCCTGGCGGCGGCACCTGTGGTCCGCCTCCCTGTACCCACGAGCTTGGATGCATCTGCTCCAGCCCGGGGGGGCCCTGTTGACGTTGTAAGATCTGGGTGGGCTGCGGTGGACGGCTGTCCTGTTCACGATGATGTAGCTGAGATTCATCGAAGAAACCCGGCAGGGCGGTTGGCCGACCGGCCTGACTGTTGCGCTCACGCTGGTAGTCCGGCTCACGATCCGGTGTTGCAGGAATTTGAGCAGGCCTCGACGGCTGTGGCATTCTCATAATAGGCTGTTCATTTCTCTGGAGTTCCTGGATTCCCCGGGAACTCTGCATCAAAGTCATGAGGAACTCAGTATTACTGTTATTTCGACTTGGTGGTTGCTCAGCCCGTACTGGTCCTTGATTAGGGCCCGCGTGGCGCTGGCCGATCAGATCGTGCAAGATCTGTTGTTCCGGTCGGATTGAAGGCATATGCATACTCTGTTGAGGTCGAGGGGCATGAATCTCTTGATTCTGAAGGACGGGTCCGCGTAAAAGGGGCTCTTCACGCCGTTCCTGTGCAAAAGGTAGGAATTGACCGGGCGAGGCGACCGAATTCTTCCGGCCAAAGTCATCATTAGGCGGCGGTTCGGAGAACCCTCCAGATGGAGGCGTGGAGGCTTGTAATGACTGTTTTTGGAGCTTCTGCAGCAGAGCCTGAAAAGCAACCTTCTCGGCAGCATCTTGCTTTGGAGCTGATGCTGGTGGTGCTGCACCCGTGAGTGCTAGTAGAGGGTTCATTTCAGCCGCTAATGGGCCAGCCGCAGCAGGAGTAGGGGGTTCCGTCTGGCGGCGCGACTCTTCTTGGGAGGAGAAGAAATTCTGAAATCGCGAGGCGGTTTTTGGTTTCGGAGCAGGGGTCGACAACACATTTTCTTTCACTACCTCACCGGCCTTACTTGTCGTCTCGATAACGGTACTCTGACCGAATGCAGCAAAGAACTTGTCCGGTCCAAGTTCGATGGCGGGCACCGAAGTGGCCTGCGTTTTCTCAGACTCAGTCTTGACTTCGCGGGCCGAAGGCTCAATAGCTGGTGCAAGGGTTGGCCCAGCAGCGGCGGCGCTCCTTCCAGCCTTCATACTCTCCATGAACTTCTTGAAGTCTTCCTCGGTGTGCTTCTGGGGCTTCTCCTCGGCAGGTTCGTCGAGCCATTCCGGTTCCCGTTCTTGACGGTGGTCTCGGTCACGATCCCATCTGCGTTCGTGTCCCCGGTCTCGTGGTTTTTCAGCATTGGCCTCCCCGGACTGGTCATCTACCGGTGCTCTGTCCCGCCAACTCTTGGCCCTATCAAATCGCTCCCGGGCCGTCGGTGGTTCATTGTTATTGTCTCTTGCCCAGGGCGGATCCGACCTGTTCCTGTTCAAGCCGTTCCTGCGCGATCTCTCGCCGTCTTCTCCGTCTTTATCCTTAGCAAAGTCACCAAAGTTGCGGCGAGGCCGGTCGCCATTCTCGCGATCGTCTTGGTCTCGTGGCCGGCGATCCCCGCCATATCGATCTGGGCGCTCACCGATGCGACCATGGAAACGTTCGGCGCCTTCCTGGCCAAAGCTCTTTCGAGGTTTCACAGTGCTCCAACCGTCGCTGTCTTGATCGTTTTCGCCACGACGACGGAAATTGACCCTTCCATCGCGTTCTCGGTCTCGGTCACGGAATCGATCATTGGCATCGGCCTCGCCATTTCTGCCGCGAAATGGAAAGCGATCTCGGGTATCACCCTCTTTGGGTTGCTTGTCACCGTCAAATGACCTAGGTGCTCTCAAGTGCGTAGCCGAGGAGAAGGTGGCCCGCGGCGGTCCAAGGACAATTTCTTCGCCGTCTGGAGAGGAGTCAGCATTGGTCAATCAGGGTTCTGGAACAGAGACAAAAAGAGTGTTGTGATTGCGCCGATACATACTTCCGCCGTTGCGTGAGAGATTTTTCTCAGGACCGGACCGCCTATTTGTCTGCTCCAATAAGGGGTTGTCGGAGTGTCTTGTTCTATCGGTGGCATTCTTGTTTCCCTGGCCGCGGAGGTTCTCGGGAGGCGGTCTAAGTGAGGTGTCAGTGTCGAACGCAGGACCGGCGAAGGAGCAATCGGGCTGCTCTGGTACATACCCCATCCATTCTTCCGCAGGAGGAAGGGTGTTCGGTTTGAGACATAGTGGAGATTCGCGCAGGTGAAGCAGCGCCTCTGCCGTATACCTTATTGCCATAGCATCTGATAGTGTGAGAGAAATGCCGACTATATATTACAATAATGTTGGAGCATGTGACTTGGCAAAGGGTGAGAGCGACAACGTTAAGGGAGGTTGGATGTTGTCGTTCCAGAGAGCAGGCTGTCTTGAGGCTCGAAATATGGGCGAGCCCCTCAAAGCTGGGATGGAATATGATAACACCAACTTCAGATGAAGGTACAAAACCGAAGGAAGCCAGAAGACTTAATGCTTGAATTGCCGAGGAGCTGACGAGTAGGTTGAGTGCTAAGGAGGGGAGGCAGATATACGTGCGGGGTGAATGGCGGAGGACAAGCTGATGGAGAGCTTCCTGTATGCGGTTTTTTTTACTGATCTTCAGGTCTCCGAAAAGGATTTCTGGGTCGGTCACGGTAAATAGGAAGGACGGGACAGGAAGATATCGTCAATTGTTCAGCTGGTACGATGGGAGACGGAACGATTTCGAGTCTACTTATCGAGTCAGGCGGTTCATTGTTCGTTGATCGTGGTAGTCTCGTCCAACGGAAAGCATCCAGGCCCAAAGAGTCTAGTAATATGATGGCAATAATTGTAGTTGTGTGGGAGGCAGCATTTGAGTTGCGGGTGTAGCGTTTGGAGGGATGGGATGATGGCTGGAGGAGGATTGCGGAATAGAGGGAATGTGAGCGAGTAGGACAAAGCTGCAAGGGTTCTTGCGATTGAATCCTATTATTATGTTGTAGTAGGCAGTATGTAGTATGTAGTAAGTAGTATGTTTACTACGATGATTGGGGGAGTCGGGCCCTGGTGGTGTTGCAGCCGGCGTTGAGGAAGTCTGTGAAGGGTCGCTCACTGGTGTGGTGGTAGTACATGTGGGGAAAATAGTACAGTGCGATACATGCAAAGACCGACTACTTACACGTATGTACATCTGTATCTGTAGGTATGTACTGTACCATGGGTTAACAGCCCTTGGGTGGGTTCGCCTGTCATCCACCAGCAGGCCGTCTCAGCTGCCCCGCTCCACACAACCCCTACGTATTACCCGCGTTGTAGTCCCTTCGTGCGCACCATTTATCGACATTATTACGTAGCGAGAAACTACAAAGTGCGTTACCCGTATTTTATGAAGGCGAGTCGGAAGTTTCGTATGTACGAAGCAACCATGATTGAATTTTGGTTTACTCCATTTCCTACTGTCAGATTAAGTAACGCCTTACGCAATCACGGGGAACTAAAACGTGGATAGGCATAGGTGTCGTCGGTATACGAAAGTACATATATTGCGAAATACTCCTAACTACATATGTAGACGCGGATGAATGAGAATGCAATGACATAATGAGGTCGACGGGGATAGGGCAAGGAAGGTACAGTACCCACCATGTTCAGGGGCTAAGGAGGATATACATATATACATACGCCCATCCAGGTCATCGCGCGAAAACTCTAAAACGACACGACATATGTCGTTCCCGCAGTTGTCTCTAAAGACGCCTGCTCGGCCACCTGCACGCCGTCAAGCTTGAAGGGCTTCCCGTCCTGGACCCTGACCGTCAGGGGGCTCCCGTTGAGGCTCCTGATGCGGGCCCCAGTAACCTGGCCGTCCCCCCACGTCATGTCGACGAGGAACCCGCCGCGGGCCACCCAGCCCCCGAAGCTGCCCGACGGCGCGAACCCGGCCCCGGCCCCGGGCAGCGCGGGGCCGAGGTGGACGACGCCGGCGTGGCTCTGCAGGAGCATCTCGAGGACGGCCGCCGTAATGCCGCTGTTGGCGTCGATCTGGAAGTAGCCGCCGTTGCGGCTAAAGAGGTTAGGGAAGACCCAGGTCGACAGGTACGTGACGGCCGACCGCAGCGCGCCCGCCGCGTCGAGGAGCCGCGCGTGGAGGATAGCCGCCCACGCGATCGACCAGCTGGTGCCGCCAGCGCCGTGGTCCATGCGGTGCTTCAGGAGGACGCGGGCGCCCTCGGCCGCCGACGCGTTGCGCAGCGGCGAGACCCAGGACCCCGGCTGCAGGCCGATGAACGGCGTGAAGTGCCGGTGTCCGGGATGGTTCTCCCTGAACTCGGCGCTCCACTCGAGCATCTGGCCGAAGGAGCCCGTCTCGGGCGGCTGGATTCTCGCGCGGAAGTCCTCGATGGCTGCGATCTCCTCGGCGTCGCCCTCGCCGCCCGTCGCGCGCAGCATCTCGAGGTACCCCGTCATGACCTCCCACATGATGGCGCGGTCGCCGAGGACGCCCTGGCCGTCGAGGCCCGTGGTGTCGCCGGCCTCGGTCATGCCCTCGGGGATGTAGTAGCTGTTCTCGGGCGAGCAAGACGGCGAGGTGACCCACCACCCGCCCGTGGCGTTGTCGCGCGTCGCGAAAGACCGGATGAACGCCACGGCGTCCCGGACGATGGGCAGCGCGCGGCGGCGCGCGAACCCGGCGTCGCCCGGTCTGAAGCGGAACTGCTCCACAGCCTCCAAGGCGAGCCACGCGCCGCCGAGCGGGAACGGCGAGTCGATGTGGTTCTGGTGAAACGGCACGCAGTCGGCCGTGACGTCGGTGTTGTGGTGGCACGTGAAGCCCTCGGCGCCGTACATGCGCCTCGCGACGTCGGCGCCGCGCACCCGCATCCTGTCGAGCATGTCGTAGACGGGCTCGCTGATCTCCGGAAGGTTCAGGGGCTGCGCTAGCCAGTAGTTCATCTGGAGGTTGATGTTGAGGGTGAACTTGCTGTCCCAGGGCGGCGAGAAGTCGCGGTTCCAAACCCCCTGCAGGTTCGCCGGCAGCGTCCCCGGCCGCGACGACTGGATGAGCAGGTACTTGCCCATGTTGAAGGCGAGGGCTAGCAGCTCCGGGTCCCCGGTGATGTTGTACACGCGCTTCCAGTTGTCAAGCCGCACGGGGGTCGCGAGCTGGCCGTTGGCACCCGAGTCGCCGAGGTCGATGGATGTACGCTCGTAGTATTGCTGGTAGTCGGAGACGGCCTCGGAGCGGAGGGCTTCGTAACCCGCCTCCACGGCGGCGTTGAGGCCCGAATCCAGTACATCTTCGTGCGATGAATCCGGGTTGTGGAACGATGACTCGGCGCCGTAGACGAGCCAAACTTCCGTTGCTCCTTGGACCATTAAGGCCGTGTCATTCGCGCTGACCGAGCCCGTTCTTGAGCTCTGAGGGAGTACCAGTCGGACCTGGGAGGCGAACTTGTAATAGTCATCCTGGCGCCCATGTCCCGACAGAGACAGGGACAGCCTGTCGAGGTCAACGGACTGCTCGGTGACGTTTTGTTGCCGAGTGAGTGATACGTTAAAGGATAAGGCACCGGGTTGGCTCGCCTTGAGATGAAAAGCGAGCACGTTCGCTGGATAGTTTCCGAAGGCCTCGCGAGTGTAGGTCACGTTCCCGTAGACATACGAGAGCTTATTTATGCCATTTGAGATGTCCAGGGTGTGGTTGTACCGTGCCGTTCCGTTCAAGTCATGCGGAAAGTCCAGCCGCAGCTCGCCGGCCGGCTGATAGGCCCTCATGTCCGTCGTCGGTGTGCCGATGAAGTTCGCCTGCCATGTTTTGCCGGCCTCCGTGAGGTTGCCCACGTTGAGCTGCTCGCGGATCACCGGCAAGGCCGACAGCGCCTTGGGGTTGACTCGGTCGATCGGCCCGCCGCTCCATATCGAGTCCTCATTCAGCCGGATCAGCTCCTGGCCGATGTATCCGTGGATCGAAGCCCCGAGTTTACCATTGCCGATCGGTAGCGCCGCTAAGAAGTCGCGGTCGGCCGGTGCCGAGTACCAGAGCAGATGAGACGCCTGGGAGGCCGCGTAGCAGCCGGAGACGGCGGCTAAGGTTACGGCCGCGGGTATTCTCATCTTCACGGGTACCTCTTAAGGTGCAACGCTACAAAATTTGACCTTACCCACCAGTCTGAGATGGCGAAGAAACGCAGCGCACGACCATTTTTATACCTACTCTTCCCCTGCCAGCTAGGGGAAGATCTCCACAAGGGATGGCATCCCGATTCAACCCAGCCCCAAGTTAGGAAGCAACAAGCAGCGTATGACTTCATGTCAACCAAGTAATATTTACTACGAGGGCAAAGAGATGATGGAGTTGAATCCCCGCTCGTCAAGAGTGAGCGCCGCCTTCCAGTGGGGAAGGCATGGATTCTCCGCATTATCCATCGTCGTCTCGTGGGTTATTCGACCGACTCTGACGATGGGTGTGGGTCGATGATCGACGACGAGCCAATCGTTGGTGGACTTTCTCCCGATGTGATTGGCGACTACCACCTACCGTAAACAGACGATATCTGGGGAAGTGGATTAGCCGTAAATATAGGGCTGTAAACGGGGGCCCGTAGGAGAACGACTGTTACTTAGGATCATGCGACATGACACTGAGATGATGCTCTAACATAATTTTATCTGGAGACGGCGCCGTAGGAGCGCATAGCCCAGGCCCGCCAATAAGGTCTTAATCTTGTGATTAGGTCCTGGTTTCGTCGGCGGTGCCTGAGATGCTCGGCCGCGGGTAAGGGGAATAGCGGTCGAACCTAAAGGCGCCCGTTACCTAATGGACCCTAGATCTGAGGTGAGAGTCAACAACCATGACCCGGCAGGTTGATGTCAGGCAGTGGCCTAGAATAGCATATCAATCTTGACGTAGATGGCTCGCGAGAGTTAGCGGCGAGTTCAAGGAACTCGGCTCAAGGGATTTAGTGAGATGAGCGATAGTTACGTCAAGGGCTGAACAGAAACTACTAAAGCGGTAAACAGACCTCCCTGGTGAGCATTAGATCTCGATATTGTCACCGAAAGAACGTGAGGATCTCATGTAAAGCAGGAGGTTCGTCGCCGTTGTGTTATGTGTAGTAGTAGAGCAGCGCGCAATGTCGAGAAGCTTTGCGATCGCCACTAACCCCCCATCACTATCTCTCATCGGCAGGGGTTACATTCCCTCATGAAGCTATATAGAAAACGGACGCAGGTACGGAAGATATAACAACGAACACTAGTAGCACCAGTACGTCTAGGGCATAGGGCGGTGCGACACAGCAATGAAACTTCCCCCTTGCCGCCCTCCCCACATCCTCGTCAAACACGGCGTGGCGCCCAGCCTCGTGCCGCTGGCGGACGGGCGGCCGTTGTTCAAGGCGCGAAGGTGGTGGGCGTGGTTCGCCGCGAACCCGGCTCTCCGGGGCGTACGCGGCCCCAGAACCCGGCGGGGAGGAGTACGCGAGGCAAGTAAGTAGGCGGATGCCCGGCTCTGGCGTGCGACCGAAGCTGATGGATGGTGTGGACGGGGGTGCATATGGGTGGTCCGCGTGTCTCCTAAACTGGTTCGGTTGGGTGAGCGGGCATGTTGAATGGCAAGACAGGTTAGAAGGAGTAGTTTGGATCGAATCAATGCTCCAACCAGTAAATATTGTACGCCGACAGCAAGTCGGTGACCAACGACCACAGGTCGTGATTCCGTTGGGGGAACCGGGTTAAAATGGGGGAAATGACATGGCGTTTTGGTTATGGAATACACTCCACGTAACCTTATATATACATCGAATTAAGAATAGATGACCAAAGAGACATCCAAAGCCAGTACAATAATCACAGGCCATTTCAATTCCTTATCGAGGGCATTATCTATCTAACTCACTGCTCCGCTAACCTCTTCACGCCCCCCCTACTCCAGGCCCCGATCCGCTGCTGATCGCAGGTCTCCCACAGCCTCCTGACGAGCGCCTGGTAGAGCTCGGCCTCGGCGGGGTCGCCTCCGGCCGCGGCAGCCTTCTGGGTTTTGAGCCAGCCGATGGCGCCGAAGCGCGTGATGGCGGTGTCGCTGCCGCCCGGGATGGTCGTGGCCCTGTACACGATGCGGAGGACCTGGGCGCGGAGCCCCAGGCCGAGGTACGGGTTGCAGGTGAGGGCGAAGAGGCGCTCGAAGACGCGGCGCCGGTGGAACAGGGCGACGTCGTCGGGCGCCCGCAGGCCGTCGAGCAGGAGGCCCAGCAGCCAGCTAAGCTCGGCGTAGTAGTGGCTGTCCTGGCTCGGGCCCTCTAGCAGGATGGCGCGCATCAGCGGGATCCTATCCAGTGCCCAGGTGGGACCGCTGGTCAGGAAGACGTTGACCTTCTCGTAGAGGCAGTGCAGGGGGTTCTTCAGGACGTCGAGGGCCCTGCACGCAAACGCCACGGTCATGTTTGGTAGAGGGCGCTCGCCGACAACTTCCCGCGCAGATTCGACAAGCTCCATGAGTAGTAGCCAGACTTGCTCCTTTTCCTCATAAGACGATTCTTTGATTTTCGTTGCCATCTTTGCGATGTTGGTAAGGGCTTCCCTCCGGATGCTTGGATGGTCGGATGAGAGCAACCATATTAAGGAAGCTGCGTATCCTTCCTCAACTAATTCTTCTGGTGTTTTGGATGACCATTTCAGCAGCGCGCTGTCTTTGCTCGAAGCCACAGGTACAGACAGTTTTTCCTCCAAATCTTGCGGACTTAGCTTGAAATCTGGCGTGCCAGAAAGTCCATTGACCAGGCCATTGCTTGTACGAAGCTCTGGAGCAGCCGGGTCACCTTTCTGGGTGCCACGTTTGCGCGGAGGCGAGCTGGATCTTTTCGGGATAGACAGCTTGGCGGCGAGCTTTTTATCCTCGAACCCAGCAGCGAATAGCTCCTTGGCAGCCTCGAGAAAGGCTTTGTTGAAACCAGCAGCTTTTGAGTACCCGAGATACTCCGAGAGCAGCTGTGTAAGCGCCTTTAGATTGCTCTTTCCTGGCGAGGACGAAACGAAAAAGGGAATTTGTTCTGCGATTGTCATCATCAGAGGGCAACATCGCCCCTCTTCATCCTCTCCAAGGGCCGCCTCGTCGAGTTGCTCTTCGATCATTTCCAGATACTTGATGGGAGACCTAGCACATCGCTCGGCGCAGTGGTCAAGGAATGCCCATATCGCTGGCTCTACATCTCCCGACTTCCGCAAAGCCGAAACCAAAGGGCTTAGACCTGGAGAACGTGGTCTGCTCTCCACTAACTGGCTTTCTTCGGCCACAGAGTACAAGACGTTTCCCAGTTCGACCCCGGTAATGTGTGTTGCTTTTTGGACGTAGAGTCTTAACAGGGTCATGAAGGGAGACGTGGAAGTCCCCGAAGCCCGAGCAAACCAGCGCATACCAGGAGAGTACTTGGCAATAGTACAAAGATGCTCAAGTTCCATCAGAGCCATGACGCTATCCTCACCTGTCCACTTAGATGATTCCACTTTCGTGATAGCGGCAAGAAGCATCGGCGAGACGTCAAACTTGGATCTGAGGGCAAGCTGCGGGATAACTTCATAGTAGAGAAGTAGTAACCGGCTAGTAGCCTCCCGCTGAAGTAAGTCGTCATCCGAGATTGTACGGTAGTGACTAATGATATCTTTAATATCAGGTATGCTCTGGTAGAAATCGTCGACAAGCCGACGAGCAGCTTCGTTCCAGAGGGAATTTGCCGAAGACGATGCTTCCCCATACATCTCCAAAGCTCGTGCTAGCTTTTGTAACGTCAACACTAGCATGCGTATTGCGTAGAAGGATATCAACCCGGACTTGTTAGTTAGGCATCGCGTCATGACCTTCAAAGTCATCGGCGCTGGAATGACGTTGCCAAGCACGATGGCGGTGGGAGGAGGTGCCCGAGCATACCCGTTTGGATGGCCCAAGTAGGCTGGTATAGGTGTCTGGATCACGTTATAAAGCAACGCAGCATATCCGATCCAGGTGGCCGATAATTTCGGTTCGAACGAGAAGGATTTCTTGCGAGAAAAGTAATGAGCTGTGAGCTCCGGGGCGGCTTCGAATATCGCAAGAAGAAGCTCAGACTGTTTCGTGCTGGACCACGGCCGCAAAGTCTGGATGAATTCGGCCAGAAGTGAGTTCCGCACAGGGACGTCATCGTCGAATTTGTTCATCCAGGGGATACTATCGATTCCGAAATCCAACGAGTGAGTAACATTTGATCCCAGTAAGAGATCATCGGGATCCACACCTTCGGGATAGTACCCGTGCTGTGACCGCAAGATTCCAGCGGCCTGGTCGGTGCATGCGGCGACCAGGAAGTCGTGAGCTGCTTCCTCGACTGAGGGACGTTCGTCCTCAGAGTCGCCTCTAGATTCCGCACTATCATGCGTGTACCCATATAGGGATGCTATCCGAGTTAAGGAGTGCGAATTGAGTAGTTTGATCTTGACGTCCCTGGGCAACTTCTTATCAAGGACGATGCAAACTCTTAGACTGTCCAGGATGGCATATAACAAGTGAGGCGGGTCGTCTCTCAGGTGTCTCATTAGGGCTGCAACGACATCTTTTTGCAACAGGAGATCTCTCTTTGCTTCCACATGTAAAAGACGCAGGCTGCTCAATAGGAATTGGATGGCATTAGTTCTGACCGACGGCTTCTTTGGATCTTCTATGCCCTCGCCGAGAAATCGCAGGCCCATATTCCTAGCAAGCGATTTGAAGGTGTTATTCCTTGCCCTAAAGAAGGGGGCTGCTAGAGCGCCGCCATCTAGGCAGATAGCTTCTCTAAGCAGTCTCAGTGTGGGTGATATTATGAAGTCTTTGCCCTTATCCGCTGACAAGTTCTTGGCGATAAGTTCCTGCTGGCGCTTCTGGAGCAGGGTTCGACATATGCCCAGACCATGCGGGATCAGGTTCACATTTCCAGAGATGACCTTGAGCAGTAAAGCTAACACTACGGCAACCGCAGACATGACATTCTCATTGCCCATTTGCGAAGCCATGCTCCACGTCTCCATCAGATCAGGAAGGTATACCGGCACTTCATCCTCCTGGTCCTTCGGCTTGACCGCTTGGAGGTACTCAACCACCAGCTGCAGCTTCTCCGTGTTCTCATCTTCGCCATTGAGTACGTTGTCGAGGAGGATCTTGAAGGATTGGAGGCCATGTCTCGCTTTGCGAAGATCTTGTTCGAAACTTAATAGCTGGCGGAGCTGTCGAGAGGTATGCACATCTTCCGAGGTGGGTGCCTCATGAGCGGTCTTCAGCCTCTTCCCGGCATGGGTTCCTTCACCACCCTGCGATTTGCGTTTTGCCATTGTATAGTATTCTTGGTAACCGTCATGGACCAATTTGCGACATCATCTACCGGCGAACTGAACAACGCGCGTTACCGGATGGCGGAGTCAATTCAACTCGGCGTAAGGGTATTCCAGGAATTCGAGGCTAGGCTCTCGTTATCCGCATGGTGAATCGAGGGACGTGCCGCCTTTGACGTGATGAATGCTACTAATCAATTTCAAGAACCTCGAAGTACCTATTGTTCGGTACTCCCGTACCTTTCTGCATCAAAACTGCCTGCCCAAAAAAATAAATGTATTGCCAGTCCAGACCGCTCTCCCCACCACTAGATTTAAGGTTTAGTGCCATGCAAGGAAGCGGGGATGCCGGTACGTACCTAGCTTAGTTCAACCCGACAAGCTGGTCCGTGCCTTAGGTGACCCTTCTTTCAACTTCCAACAGCCAAACGTCAACCACCACGAAGTTCGGTACATCCACCATCATACTTTTCCACCATCCCTTCGCCAACACCCAGCAACAGCATCACTCAATAAAATCGACGACGCTTTGCATTACCGCGCGAAACAAACGGGACCACAGATATTCGATAGCCATCATGTCGTTCGTCCTACCTCATTTAAATACAGGGTGGCACGTAGACCAAGCGATTCTGTCCGAGGAGGAAAGGTTGGTGGTAATCCGCTTCGGTCGCGACCATGATCCGGACTGCATGCGGCAGGATGAGGTGCTATACCGGATCGCTGACCGCGTGAAGAACTTCGCCGTCATCTACGGTACGCACTGGATAGCCTATCTAACCGGTATACAGTATCATTAGCTGACATAGTTATCATCTTGCAGTATGCGACATCGACCAGGTCCCAGACTTCAACCAAATGTACGAGCTCTACGATAGATGCACCATTATGTTGTAAGTTACCCATCAGTCATTCCCCACTGCCTTCTCGTTACTATGCCCTGCAACGGAGGGAAGGGAGCCGTTTTACTGACTTTTCGCGCGTGACCCTTCACAGTTTCTTCCGGAACAAGCACATGATGTGTGATTTCGGCACGGGCAACAACAACAAGCTGAACTGGGTGCTGGAGGACAAGCAAGAGCTGATCGACATCATCGAGACCATCTACCGGGGCGCCAAGAAGGGGCGCGGTCTGGTCGTCAGTCCCAAGGACTATTCCACTCGATACCGGTACTAAGCGAGATTTCCGGCGCTGCAACCACCATCAACCGAACCGGTCGGCTGGCAAGTCTCGGGGGGTTTCAGGAGGGGACACGGTCCGCGCCTATATTCTAGTGGGGCGGGCCTGATGGATGATGAGATGCCGTACAGGCTGGGTTGTGAACTTTATCATGACGGGGCATTCATCTAGGGTTGGTCTCTCAAATCAATGAATTATGATTTAACGAACCAGAAGATGCTAATGCTCGCTTTTCAAAGATACCCCAGTGATGTTCTTACGTTCCAGGTACGGCCCCCTTTCTGCGTTCTCGCTCCTGTGGCTGAAGATGGGCCGGCTGCTCCTCCGGTTCCTAAGCCGATAGCCTGGGCTAGAACTAGCCCCTGGTAGGTGCCGTATATCGACCGCGTAACCCGAACTTGACCATGTATTTATGAGCGGCTGTCGGGAATGGCCGTTTTGCCGTCCATGGCCTATCCCGTAAAAGGTAGGATATCTCGACATAGTACCGGTAGTGGCGACCGCTTTCGACATCGTTGGGGTGAAATTTACTAGTACTCTGCCTGTGCAGATTCAGGTTGTAAGAGTCGACGAATGTGATGAGGAACGCAGTCACCTCTCATATCCAGAGACCGGATATGCGGTGTTATGTACCTATTGTATGTTATATTTCTACATCCCTTTCGACAGATACACATATACATCATCCCCTATAGGAACTCCACATTACTTCTGTGCAATACCTATACACAAGCGTTCACTGCGTTATCTCATTCGAACCTGTGAAAAGCGACCCCTTTCCCACTCAAGGGACCCATGGTCGCGCAGCAAACAACTGGGCAAGATCGGGGGTGCCACGGGCAAACATCTTCGTAACGGTACATAATCTTCATAACCCATACCGGCAGACATCACACCATGTCCCCTTGCAAGTTGGGCTTTCCCTGTTGCTGTTGCAAGAACGAGTTCGGAACGGGGGGCACCTGCGGCGACGGCTCGTCCACCACGAGCTCCCTGCTGCTCCTGCCGCCCGTTAGTCGTCGCACGCGGCCCCTCGGCCCCTGCTTGCGCGGCTTGATCATGTTCTCGAGGGAGAACGACCCCTCGCTGCCGATACCTCCGCCTACCACCCCCAGTCCCGGGTTGGGCGCCGGCCCCTCGTCGTCGCCGTCGGAGAAGACGTCCTCGGTCAGCTCCTCGTCCGAGGTAAAGTCGGACAGCTGCGGCTGGTACGATGCGGGCGCCGAGGGCGAGGTGATGGAACGCGTGTGCATGCCCGGTCGCACCGTCGCGCCTAGCCCGTTGCCGGCGTGGAATGCGCCGGGGTTCATCGTGTTTGTGCCGGCGCCTTGGCCTGGCAGTCCCGGTGAGCGATCCAAGAAACCATTCTGGAACGAGGTGTTGCTCGACGCTTGGTCTAGAATGGGCAGGATCTGTTCGTCGTATAGCTGTGTGCCGGATTCGTAGTCGCCTTCGGTAAACTCTGTGACGGTCCTGGAGGACCTTTCACTCGGTGAGGTTTGGGCCAAGTCGTCAAAGAAATCGTCCAGACTGTCTAGTTTGGTCACCAGGTCACCCGTGTTAGCCTCTGTGCGGGTTTCGTCTGACATCATAGTTTCCGTGCGTTCAGGCGTCTCAAAATAGCCGTAGTTGTAGTCGTCATCATGGAACTCAACCTCCGGAGTCGGTGTCGGGTCCGCCGAGAAGCCATTCTCAGCATCTACCTGGCACATGTAGAAAGCAGCATGTACATTGGCGCGTGTGATGTCTGCCTTCTTAGCCGGCGCTGGAATGGCCCAGCCGGACTCTTCAGGGATGCCAAACAAACTCTGGGTGCGTTCGTACTCTTTCCGGATGTGCTTGGCGGACGAATGAGTCACGCTCATTCGTAGATGATGTTTATCATTCGATGACGAAGATATAGTCATGATGTTGTCGAGGACTTCCAGTGCTTGCATACAGAATTCGGTTTGCAACAACCGAAGAAGCGGAGAGATCAAGTCTGAGCCGTGCCCAGCGATTTCAGGTTTGCGCATTTCGATCTCTGGAATGGCGACGCACAGGAGCCGCATGGTCATAGTCTTTACCGAAGCTATGTTATTAGTGAGGAAGCCCATGAACATCGTCAGCATCTTGAAGTCCAATTCCGGTAGGTAGAATTCGCGAAGCGCCGCAAACAGATCTACCATAAATTCCCTGCTAGAGGCATAACGGGAGTCCATGAACGCTCCCAGCGTAGCACTAATCGGCGACATACCCATAATATCTGCTATTACAGAGAGAATGCGTGCCGATTCCATTGTCTTCTCATCGATCGTCCCCTCTTCCAGTACCCGCGAGAACCGCGGAAAGTTCGCAAGTATTGTGAAGAAGAGTCGGTTGTCATCTCCGGTAAGCCTGTCGCTAGGTAACTGGACTAGCTTGTCTAGCATATCCAGCGTTGGTTGGACACATGTCGAAGATCGAAGTCCCTTATAGAGCAGAGGTTGGATTCCGTCAAACCCCCCATCCCACCTTGGAGGTTGACCGTCCATAAGAATCTTGCGAATACCCGCGTCATGGAGGTCGAGCTTGTCTAGCAGCTCGTTGAGCATATCAACAGCCTCAAGAAACTCAAGTTCGTTGATTGATTCTAAACAAGCACATGTAGTCCAGAATAACTGCGGAAAAGAGAGTAACTTGTCACGGTCAAGTTTCGCGATCAGGGTCTTCAGAGTGGTTAGTATCTCCATGGAGAAGGTCTGGATCTCCGTGTCTTCGTCCGCAATCGTGTTTGACAGTCTGGCCAGCATGTCGCCAAGCATTATTTGGTCAAGCGAGGTTAGGATGCAACGGAATATCTGGAATGAACGGCAAGCCAGATGTCTCACGGGGCAAGAAGTCGCCCAGGTGAGTGACAGGCGACTCCACTGCTCCTTGATACCGGGGAAAGTGACCTCGAAAGTTTTCACCACCTCCGCAGTGAGGAATTCCATACTCGGCGGCACCTTGCTATCACGATCATCCACCTTGCCGTTGCTATCTTCGTAGCCCCATACGACAGAACGATCGTGGCGCCGAATAGCGTCGATTATGCCCTCGATCGACTTCTTGGTTTCTGCCGGCGTGGCATCATCCATTTTAGAGATGACCAGCTCGTGAATGAGATGAACCAGCATCTCGCGAGCCTGTTCTTGAACGAGAGGCGTATAATGGTCCCACAATACAGTAACAACTTGCAACAAGATCGGCAGGTTGTCTGGAGCAAGTTGCACGGGCGAGACCATCAAATCCACCAACAGAATGAGAGACAGCTGACCGAGAGATAAGCCGGCTTGTTTGGTGCCGACTGGTAGAGCCTCTGCCAAATCGGTGCAGTGAGGTAAGTTATGGACATCAGGTGGTGGTGGTGGTACAAGGTCCTTCTTGTCAGTCGGGGCCATTGCCTTGGGCGTAATCTGCTGGAGCAAAAACTCGACAACCTTGATCCCTGGTTGACTGGGAGCGCTTGCTAGGAAGACGACGATCTGCTTGGCATACTCGACAAAGTTTTGCTCTCGCCTTTCCAGGCAGAGTGAGATGATGAAGTCGAGTATGATGCGAACGTTCCTTGGGTGGGGGCTAGTTGCAAGCGCTTGCCATAATGCCTGAACTTCATTATGCAGTGCGGCGCTAGACTTGATCGTCAATTCAAGGAGATTTGCGAGAAGCATATAGGAGGGTGTTGTGGGGCCGCCGTTAGGATCGAGTTTCAGTTCGACGGTCTGGATCCATGGGAGAATAGCTGCCACGACATTTCGCTGCACGGCCGGTTGGAGATTCTTGAAATACAACGAGAATTCAGAAAAGATATGGAACGCGAGCTCCGGATATTCCTTCGCAAGCCTCTTAGACATCTCGAACTGGGCCAGCTTGTAGACTGCCTTGGTCTTGTCCGAGATGCTGATATCAAAGTCTCGGATCTTGGCGCTGCGGGCAGCCTGCTGTCTCTCCTCTAATGATCTAAGTACACGCGCCGATCGTGACCGGATGTCGCTTTGATCGTTTCCCAACGTAATCAGGCACAATCCCAACAGTTTCCAAAACGGGCACGGGTAGTCGGAGTGTTCTAGGAGCACGTCGGTGACGACTGCGAAGTAGCTCTCTAGGACCTTTGGCACGTCTGCCACATAACATCGTGTAATGCAATGCTGTAGCAGGTATGGATGTTCTTTGTTATAGACGATGAGATTCTTCAGGGCCCGCCTTCCGATAAGATTGATCCGGTCACTGCCCGAGTTGAAGATGGATTCTACCCAAGCAAGTATCCGCCTGACATCGAATTGGAGAACGGCCCCGCTTTCTGTAGTTACGCTGATCGGTCCAGCGCAGAGGGCTGCCATGGCGCTGAGGGCGGCCGTTCTTAGGTTCCGCTTCTCGATCTCCATCGCGGCTGTGACAGTCCCTCTCTCACCTAGGGATTGCTGGTCAATGAGGGACTGTCTCATATCATCCTCACGCTGCCGGATTTGTGGTTGGTTTGGCGAGAACCCGCACCAGTCTTCCATCAAAGTGAAAGAGGATTTCCGAGACTCGAAGGTCATCCAACGCGATGGATCGTCCGAGCGGTTGATTCCCTCGAAGAGCTCTTCCATGAGGCCGCAGTAGTAGCGGCGTAGCTTTTGGAATTCCCAATCCATTTGGACTTCACCGTCCATCAGGAAGAGTTTCAGGTCCTTCGTGTATACACAAAGGTGGTTCAAAATCCACTCATCGCGGTAGATCTCGGGCTCTTTAAGGAAGTGGGAGGTTAGCTGGTACACATGAGTAAGCTCTGTTCTTAGTAGATCCATCTTTGGATTCCGTCGTGGTCCGCTGTTACCGCGCTGATGAAATCGTACCCGAGCTTCATCGTTGCAACGAGCTCCCTGTCCTTGAAGCTCCTCTAGCAGCGCCCGGTATATATTGATATTGATAGATCCTAGAGCAGAGACGACTGCCTCACGAACAGAGGCTGATGAGACCATCAATAGAGGATTCAGAATTCTGAACAGCATCCTCGCCGATCCGATATTATCGGATGACTTAGACCCTTTTCGTAGGTGTTGACCGCCTTGTGAGGATCCGTTCGGACCGCCACCTGTGTCGACAAGGGTCGTACAGACGAACGTCAGAAAAAGCTTGAACTGCTCAATCAGTACATTCGGCTGCGTCATTGGTGTTCTTCCTCTGCTACCGGAGCTCCCGGGTTCTGGTCCATACTGATGAAGCCCCCTGCTTGGCTCCGCTAATTGTACAATGCTTTTGTACATTTGAAGTATTCTGTTGCCGATGAGGTCGCGTGCAATGGTGACAGTGAACGGACACCGGTCATATGAGACCCTAATGAGGTTAGGGAAGATCTTGGACCAGAGAGTTGTGTCATATGTGGCATCGTTCGTGCAGAGCTCCATCAGAGCCCCCTTGTTGCTGTTCTGTATATGCCTCTGAAGTCGACTCCTCTCCGCCACGGTTAAGTGTTCGTCTTTAAAATTCATTACCTCCATCGAACCATTTTCTAGGATGTCAATGAGACGTGGATTCTCATTCTCTTTAGTCCCACCCTTGCCCAGGGCCGCGTCAAACTCGGAAATGAGCCGAAGGACAGTGATGGCAAAATGTCTAACCCGTCGGGACTGGGAACACAGGAAAAACAAACCACGCGCCTCGACATGGTCGACCTCTGCCCAGATATTGGACAAGTCCAATTTCATGCCTCGCTTTTCACTGTCACTGGATGATCCAGAATCAGAGGCAGCTTCTTTCGTCTTCTGTCGGATCTCATCCCTCCATATCTGTAACAATTCCACGTAAAGACGCAAGGTATTCTCGATGTGGCTGGGGCCAAGCATGCCGCCATCGGACATCGTCGAATACCTGTCGTCGAAATTGAATATGAATCGAGCAAAGCCCGTTGTGACTTGATGCGCATGGGATTGACGAGCAATTGACTTCAAAGATTGGGACGAAGATTCAGCAATGTTGTATTGGACATGTGCGGTTCCGGTGCAGAGCAGGTTGATGAGTGGATTGAAGGGGATATCCGCGGAAGGGCAGCGAGGCAGAGCTTGCACAGCAACATGGAGGAGTTCGTAGAAAGCCTGCTTCTGCTCGGCAGGACTCGGGTGATCCTCGCGTCGTGCAAAGTTGAACGTCTCGGTGATGGGTGTCTTGGGCCCAGGGCTGTTGAATTTCTCGTCCAGAGCTGCCTGTCCTCCGAAGGTATTGTCGCATATTATTGTGATCTTACCCAGGATCTCTGAGAATTTCTTGTAATAACTTCGGGCACCCTCACTCAAGGCACTCAGTTGCACAGGCCGCGATAGAGAGTCTTCTTGACTAGATTCCAGAGGACCCGAGGTCGGCATGCTCCGCGTTGATGTTGAAGTCGGAGAGAAGGGTAAGAAGCGATCAGAAGACGCCTGCGAAGCATATTGCAGCGGAAACGGGGGCCGGCCGTGCTCGCCCTTTTCTAGGTCAGACAAGATAGCCAGAAAGGCTCTTATGCCAATTACCATCCTATCGGGATCAAGCTGTTCAACCTTGAGTTCTTTATTAGAGTTGAACAGCTCGGCGTTAATCAGAGGGAAAATAATGTTCTTGCAGCAGTACTCGGGATACTTATACCCGATGAATCTAATTATCTGGATCAGAGGACTTGTCGGGCTGATGTCCGCGGGGGCGAAAGTACGTTTGGAGGGCGGCAAGACAAGCTGCATGACCTCGTCAAGTTTGCGCGTTACTCCGGCCGCCGTGTCATTAGTCCGGTAAAGATACATCCAGACTAATCTTGAGACGACCTGCAAACAAAGAGATCGGGTCGTGCGATCTTTCAAGCGAGGTTGAAGCGGACGTATCAACTGGAGCCACTGAGTGCTGGCGTTATCGGGAGGCGAAACACAGAGCATCGTTGCTGTCAATGGAAAGGCGGCCGCCCAATGGCGTGGTTTAACAAAAATTTGTGCAAGCCGAGGGCTGATACTGCTCAGGACTGTTCCCCATTTCGGATGTGTAAGATGCCTATTAGTCGCGTTCGCAGCAATCGGAAGTAAGAGAGTGTCAAGCGTGTCACAAAAGGCAGCTTTCACCGTCCGCCCTTTTGACTCTGAAAAGAGTCGGCCGAGCGACGCTAGGAACTCGCAAGCCTGGTCCCAACCTCCATCCATGTCAATGTTAAGGCGCATATGCCTCATACCTCCCAGCACCAATACTGTCTGGCCTTCAGGATCCGCCTTCACAGACGTGGAACTCCGCGTAGCCATATCTTGCTGAAGATTCTGAAGATCAGAAATAAATCGCTCAGCGACGCTGTCAAAATTGATCTCGCTCATCGCACCAAGAAGTTGGGTGAAGAGATTCCAGTTCGCCGATTTTAGAGGAGAAGCGGCCAGTTGATCTATATCCGCAATCTTGAGCTGTAGGAAGATTATGCCCTCTAGTTTGTCCATCATCTCCGGTGTGATGGAGTTCAGGCTGCTTGACCTAATAACCTCGAGCAAAACACGGCATAATATGTAAATTGAGATGACGGAGCGCCGGTCGGCTTGCGCCACATACTCCTGCTTTGCTGCGAGCGTTGCTGGCCCATGAGTTCCGGCCGATTCCGATGAAGCCTTTTCTGCGGCGACGTGAGGGGGTTCAGTGTTACGACGCGTAATGGCGGCTCCGGGGAACTGAGCTCTTGACTGCTGAAGCTGAGAACGCGCATCGTTTGCTAATTCGCTCTTCTGCTTTCTCCAGAGCATGATGAAATCGATCAAAGGCTTGGGTCTCTGTTTGGCAATGTGTCCCAAGGCTGTGATGAATTGATCAAACACAGGATCAGCACCGGGGCCGCAAATGCGTTCTATCTGCGGCTCTGGATCAAAGGGCACGGTAATACACTCATTGAGTTTCTCTTCGGCATGTGCAATGAACTGGCGCAGGGTTAGCAAACATGCCCCGTCCCTGTTGAATTGAGTTACCAACTGATTTCAGTAAGACATGCAATGCATATTCGCCAACAGTCTTCTGATCATCTTTGTGATGTCGCGAAGCGTGCGAATGATGATGTGCGTGATCGCGGCGGGACTTGCTATGCACTCGCTCCAACTTCCTCTGAGCTGAAGCGCTTTCTGTGGCATAGAGCTTGCCTTCGATGCCATGGGAGTTCGAAGTCGTAGCCGTAGTTCCAGACAAGGCGGTCGGTGGCCGCGAGACAAAGGATGTCTCAGAGTTCATGGCGTACATTTCGGGCCGTTCGTGTAGCAAACCAGCTCCGGCTGCCGCTATTATCTGCGGGCTCAGGGGATTCGAAGACGAACTCCCATTCCTAGAGTGTTGAATGCCATGGACAATGGAGGTTTGGCGGTGATGGCCATACGTAGCCGCGGCTTTGGGATCGATGACGCGCTCAAATATTCCGCCGACGGCCGGACGTGAGCCGGCCGTACGTGTCCCCGAAGAGGCAGATGAAAGGGAGGACTGCGGCGATTCGGGTATACCGGCGAGACCGCCGCCGGACTGTAGCTTCTCAAGCGAAGATTCACGGGAATGCGCAACGGATCGCGAAGTCGAAGGGTCGAATTTCACCGGCCTAACCGTGTCCTCCCAACCAGCATTGTTATTGTTGTTGTTGTTGCTGGCGCCGCTGCCGTCGTCGGGGTTCAGTCGTGGGGTTGCTTGGTCTGGCAACGTCTGGGACGGAGCTGGATATTGCGATGGCGCTGTCAGCGGAGAAAGAGACGGCGGCATCAGATATTAGGGAGAGATCCCCTCTTTTTGTGAAACCAGGTGTATCCAACAAGAGCCGCCGGAAAGGGGGGGGTACTGTAATGCAGTGGACAGCGAGACGGTGAGCCTTGACCTGCAGTGCACAAAAAAAGATGGCGGGAGCAGTCAGCCAATCGAGCGTAACTCGGCCCCCAAACCCAGCCCAGTGGGCAAAGCGGCAGCCTTCCTGACCGCATGGCCAGACCGCGCGGGCTTGGGGTCGATTTTATGCTTCTTGACTATCTATCTACCTGATACAACGCCTTGACAAGGGTAGTTGCAAACACCGATAAACGTAAGAAGCAGCCAAGCGACTCACCCATTTTCGAAAGGCAGAGCCCATCATCTGTCCCTGCAGTTACGTTGGCTTGCCGCGTATGCTCCACGACGTCAGCGCTTACGAGCTGTTACACGCGATAGTCAATTCCTTTGAGGCTCTGGTATCTTTCGGTGCTGAAGGGTCGAGTTTAATTTTAAGGTGGAGTTCATTGTGTAATAGAGTGGGAACTGCCCTGACAAAAAGAAGACGAACGAAGGCCAACGGCGGGCAGACTACTGTAAGGGAGGCGGGACCCACGATAGCCTCTCCATATTTCCCATTCTCCCTAACTTGAATAGGCAATGCAATAGCACACCAACCGGTATTTGTCTTTCTTAAAACGGTCGTTAGCACCATTTTTGGCCGGTAAGTGATTGCGCGTTAATAATAACGTGATAAACAAAGAATTACTACTACCTACGTATGAATATACTTAAGTTCCGAATAGTAAAACATATGAATAGGTACGTAATTCATATAACTATTAGCTTTATGATCACACAATAACGGTTAACTAAGCTGTATATTAATTACATAACCAACTGAGAATCAGAGGCCTTCCCGTATGACATATCACCTTCGACTATCTCTAAGTCGCCCCGAAAAAATCCTCCTGATATTACCGGCTTTTGACGTCTTCTTACGGGCATCAGTGTCCGTAGGTGGCTTGTGGACGGTTTCGGTTGGAAGCGGAAGCGGGCCTATCACCGGGGGCTCGGGTTTGTAAAACGGAGGTGGCGTCTGCAGCACCGTATTCCAGTCTGCCTTCGTCCTCCGGGGCGCTTTCAAGTCGAGGAACTCTAGGAGTCGGAAGTCGAATGCGCTCCCAGCATCGTCGCCTCTCTCCGCTGACGCTTCGTTGCGCTGGCCTCCGGGACCCTTGATCACTTTGTCCTCGTCTCCGTCAGGGCTCTGACCTGTGCGGTCTTCGTCGCCACAGACCACCACGTACCATCTGATGACTTCATCCCTTTGTAGTTTGTCGCGGAGCATCTCGAGCCAGCCGTCGTCCTCGCTCGCAATGGTATTGATTTTGCGCCCCGTCTCACCACCCAAGCCGGTCGTGGCCCTACGGTCCCTTGACCTTTCGAGTGATTCATAGCGGGCCATCTCCTCGACGACAGAGGTCGAGGTGTCGATGCGCACGACGTGGTCCGCAACGTAAGCCCATGGCCCGCTAACTATCGACAGGTTCGCCGGGTCGAACTCTTCGAGCAAAGTCACTGCTGACCAATCACTGGGGGACGACTCGTTATCGGGAGGGCTAGGCGCCTTAGTAATGGTCCGAGTAAACGACATATTGCCCTGGCTTGTCTTCTTCAAACTTCTACGCGGTGACTTGCTGCGCTTGCGCGCCACGCCTTTACTGTGCGTACGGCGATCCTCCGATCCGGCGGGTTCGCCCAGGGAGTCTTGGTTGCTAAGGGACGGAGCATGCCGGGCAGGATCAGCATCGGCTGGCTGGCTTCCATTCCGATATGGGAGGAAGTCAAAGAGCTCGTAGAACTCCGCGAGTAGGGCAGCCGAGCTCCGCGGGGCTACGACCCATTCGGGGGCTGCGTTGTCAATGTCTTGGACGATGACAAAAAGGCGAATGGCATCACGATGCCAACGGAAACCGTGGCAGAGATAAGTGGGCATTATTATACCTTCGGAGGATGAGCTTTTCTCAAGGGAGCCCCAAATCTGTCTATCTAATGTCTAGGACCAACGAGTGAAAGGGACCGTAGCAACACATGGTGCCTGCCGCGATTCTAGAGGTGGAGACGAGGCATCCCCCTATTTTCTGTTTCATCTGATAAGAACTGACAAATCTGGCAGGTATTTAAAAGATGCAATGGCTCAAGCCACTCAGGTAGATTATAGCATCGTTGGATGCAACGTCAGTCATCGAATGGCCATATTGCAAGTGTATTTTGGCGCCAACGGTTCCCCGGCTATTAGCCTCTGGTTGATTAGGACGGAGGTAAGATTTCTCCTACCAATCAACGCCGAGCGGGAACTTTGACGCAACTTCAGCTTCCATCTTTGTTTGCATCTATGGTGCGTGGACTAATTTTAACATGATATAGCTAGGTAGGTAGAAGGAAGTATGCAAGGAGCTTCTAAACGCAATCATGTCTCGTTAAAAGCGAATGCTTACAGGGATAACAATAGCCTCCTTCTGGTGCCCTTCCAGCACTTTTCTAGCTCCCCTCCTATCGCCCTATTGTATGTACATACTGCAAGCACAAGTTATACAGCCCCACATATATACAACAAGTCATATTCTGTAGGGCAAAAGGACTAGCCCTGCAGACACCGACAACAGCGAAGACGTTGAACCATCAGCACAACGTTGAAACTGATGCATCCGAGGATGGACTTGATGTTGTTCGCAGTTCAAGCAAGGGTAAGCAATAGGATAACGCAGGCAGACCCTACTGATCGATCATCGACCCCTGACATCATAGCCTAGATTCCCCGCCCTCTTGGCATAGCGTTTTATTATAGCGTCGGGTTTCAAAGGATACCAGGGCTTGGACAGCCTGGTTCACAGACTACGCGTCGATGAGGGTGGACTACAAAACACGACTGTCTTTGGTCCTTGGCATAGTGTCAGACCGGCAGCCTGGCTGCGGCGCAGCAAACAATCCATCATAGCCATTGGCCTCGGCATAATTCAGCGCTCAGCCTGCAGATCAGCGTCGTCAGCAGGCTGAAGGATTCGAGCAACTGCTGACCACACGTCGTACGTGTGCGACCTACCATATGCATTCGTCGGTAACACCACTTCGTATCCATAGCAGGGCTTATTGGCAGCTGTTGGTTTCCTCTTCTGATACAATATTCGGCCCCAAGGCTTGTTAGACCACCGCACCCTTGCTCCTCCTCCTCCTCAGGGAGATGCGAGGATGTATATAAAAGCGAGTGCCAGGCTACAGCAGGCTCACGTAAATAGATATCTTGTGGAAATCGTCCAGACCCACCAAATAAAGATCCATTAGATATCTTGTCCTCTTGGTACCTACGTCACGTCATAGCCAGTTGTAGAATACCAACCAGCTCTCCTATATGATCCACAATGCCGACTCTACCAACAGTCTCAATGCGGCGAGCCGTCCACGACACCATTCGAGGTCTGGTAACCCGGACATATTCCGGTGGCAACGATTTCGAGTCTGATGAGTTCCGCGATAATCGGGACACGGTGCGCACCGGACGGAGGATCGGTACCGGTGCCATAATCGCCATCGTCATCTCGGTCCTGTTCGTCTCGTTCTGCGTCCTCGGATGCTGCGTCTACAGCCGGAGGCAGAAGAGGAGGCATGAGCGGCAGCTGGTGGAGGTGAAGAACGACACCAAAGACAGCGACGCATCGTCTTCCACATATCAAAACGGTAGCGCGCCATACCCCACGTACCCGAATTCTGGACCGGGCGCCAATAACCCGGTGGCGGACCCCCCTCCGGTATATACGCCCAGTCATACCAGTGGCATGGAGAAAGGGCCTGACGGGGGTGCCGCTGGCGGTCACGGTATTGGGCATAGTGGTGGCCACGCTGGCGGTCTGTAATCGCCTGACGTCGATAAGTCGACGAACGGCCGGTGTCAATGAGGCAAACACAGCACAATGGTGGGCACCCGAGTTGGAAGGTGGACTTGACCAGATATCATTTGATTACTTATCCATCACATATGCGAACATACACCACATACAAATGTTCTCGTCCGTTCTCTAGTCTCAAGGGAGGGCAAAGGGAGGTGATGACTGCTATGAAATTATTTTGTAATTATCACGGTCTATATAACTATTCCGGCCCGATTTGGAACAATAAATGGCATTTCTGCTGAAAAGCGAATCACCTACCATACGGCTTTATATATATGCGGTAAACAAGAACAAGAAACAGAAACAATAACGAAGAAACAAGAAACAGAAGCAATAACGAAGAAACAAGGCCAGGCAACAGGCAATAACTCCAACTTTTCCTTTTTTGCTTTCTTCCAGGCAAGAGAAATTAACCACTCACCAACTTACTCACCAACTTACTCACCAACTGGTGTCGACGCGCGTCACCTTGTCCAGAACGGCGCGGGACGGGGCCATTTCGAAGGCCTTCTCGGCCTTCTTCACGGCCTTGACAGCCTCGTCAGTGCCGTGCTCCCGCGCCCTCGCGCGGGCGGCCCGGAGATCCCTGGCGAGATCCTTCCAATTCCTGAGCGCGGCCGCCTGGAGCTCGCCTATTTTACAGTCGGGGCACTTGTGACCGACGGAGCCTCCCTCGGCTGTGGTGCGAGGCAACGAGTGGATCGTATCGTGCGCGATAACGCGGGGCTCTACCGGGTGCCCACACCCCTTATGGTGCATGTCCCTGCGGCAGAATGGGCATGAGTGGTGCGCCGTCAACCACATGTGCATGCAGTCGCCGCAGCCGGCGTGGCCGCACGGGAGGATGATGGGCGTGCGCTCGTTCGGTCTCTGCGACGACTCGGCCATCTCGAGCGGCGTCGTGAGGCAAATCTGGCACTTCAGCCCCTCCGGCTCGTCGATCAGGAAGGTAACTTTTGGCGTGGGGAAGAAGGACTCCCCCTCGGCGGCAGAGATCTTGCCGTCACCGTCCCTCAAGCGTGCCCTCCGCGACGATTCGAGTAAGTCTCGCGCCATGGAGCCGAGGAGCGAGGTCTTGGGCGGAGATCCCGTCGAGCGGGGCGACCATGCCGACGACCGCGAGGAATCTGAGCCAGAGAAGTCCGCAGGGTTGCGCCGCGGTGGGCTCGGCGAAGAGGCGTTCAGGGGCTCGCGAGAAGACCGGCGGGTGGTGAGGTACTGCCGCTGGGTGCTTCCCGGGGTGCCACGGTTGCTCACGCGGGCTTCGCGAGTCTGATGAGGCTCCTGGCGATCATGAGGCCGAATGGGAAGTTGCCGTGTCTCACCGCGGTGCTCCCGTGTCTCCCGAGGCTCTCGGTATTGCATGGACGGTGGCGTGGACGGGGGCGTGGGTGGCAACGCTGCGCGTGAGGACCTAGTTGATAGGACGGTGTGAGCGCGGTACTCGGCTATAGCCTCTGACTGGTCGACCCGCGGCCGGGTAGGCTGTGACACAGGGACACGCTCATCGCGCGAGGTGTATTGGGGTATAGCATCCGGTGCCGCCTGCGGAGACAGTCCGTGATCGGTACTGCTTCCCCGAGCGGACCCCATGCCGCCGGAGGAAGAGGAGTCCGGGTCGTGGTTCATAGTGGTCTTGTACGCAACTCTGCCGAGGATGCTACCGTTCTTAGTGATGATTTTAGTGGGCATAGCCAATGATGGTTCTCACTTGCTGTTATGTGCTTAGGTTCGAGGTTTAACTTGTAGGTTTTCTATACAGCCTGGCAGGGGAGGATCCCAGTATACATACACCTCGGAAGAACACAGAGTTCGAGAACAAGTGCGTTGTTCTCTCAATTGAATTTTCTTCTTTATCTGGACAACGAAGGGCCTGTTCCTCAGATTAGGACAATGGACAAAGGAGCCTTAGTTTACTTCATACGAACGAGTTCTCTGAATTAGGAGTTCTTTACAAGGCGACCATACAGATCCAGGCTCAGGGTCTTTGTGGCACGCCATTGGGAGAACATGGTAGAATAATCGCGGTCTACCTTTAAGAGCCCATCGAGAAGGGAGAGGGGTAAGCTGGGCAGAGAAACTGAACCATTGAGCCGTAATCGAAGGTGAAAGTATCAAGAGAATCGGAGGGTTGCGCCCCTATGGTCTCCGGATATCTGATGAATGCAATCCTGGACAGGAGCTTTTGTGTAGCTCAGGGCTGGGGCTCATACGGTAACGCCGTCCATATCCCCAACATCAACTGCATCGACTTTCTACCCATAAGGAACATTGTGCCACTGAAAGGCCTCGGGCGGACATGGTTAACTCCTTAGGTTTGGGTTTGATGTTAAGACGTTTGATAGCTTTAACCTAAAGGAATGTCAGCCTTCTGAAACTGTCATATGCTGTCTCCAGTAGTGTCGAGTGGTGAGTGACTAGAAAATCCCCATATTGGCACTCAGCTGCCATAACTCACGAACCGTGCCATAATTCATTCATGAAGGCCTATCATCAACACCGTCCGAGAACATCCCCTTGGTAAGGCCTAATCATGGTAAGCCATCGCTGGCTGTCTCTGAACAAATTATCTTTGTGCCATGCCGTCTACGCTAATCGAGCCATACGGGCTAGTTAGTGTCTTGGATTCTTCTAGCTACTTGCCCTGTCTACAGAACTAGAATTCTCCCTATAATATGTATAAATATGGAAAAGGAAGGAGGGCCGACAGAGTTGTAGGCATCTGAGCCAGCGCGAATGGTAAGACGGCTACCGCTGGAAGGGAGTTGGAATTGGGGGAGATACAAATTTTGGCAAATCGATAACGTTGTTCAGCCTTTCAAACTCAGAACATAATGCGCTATAGCGAGGTAATGCTCTAAAGGGGCCGTCATAGCGTAGGTATTAGGTAGGGGATAGAAGAAGGCCCCGCCTCCACAATTGGAGCTATAGCACTGCTCAGCACGCAGTATTGTCAATGTGCACCAAACATTTTATGTACATGCAGGCCATCGGGATTTTCGATACGATAGCATCAGCCTTGCACGTGCCTTGTCGCCGTGACGTAGAATTAGACTATCTCACTTTACATCTCCTTCGCCTCACCAAATAGACGGTGCAACCGCGAGCTCCTTTGCAAGCACACCACAAAATACAGAGGTAACCCAGCCAATTCTAAAGGCCAGCCCATCATGAGGCTCACGGCCGAGCTCCTCCAGACCTCCCCCTCCTGGCTCAACGCGCTGAAGGAGCGCGAGCTCGAGCTTCGAGGTACGTCAGAAAAGAACAGATACTACACTTCTTTTTCACATGATCCAGCAAGAGCAGAGTTGATAGCGAGGCCTTTGGCCGGGTCGTGAACAGGACACCGCATTCCCGCCATCGAAAACCTGGGTGTTGCAGGTGTGAGTCGTCTCTTTCCTCCCCCCTCTGCCCCCGTCGCGGGCGTGCGGCTTGACTAGGTTCTGCTGTTGCTAAACTCGAAATTGTTCTGCGTCGACTGTAGCCACAAGATGCCATCGACTTTGTCGACAATGATATCCAGGTACTGGGCAACTTCCCGCTGTCCCCGCGGATACGCACCCTGCTGCTCCAGCGCAATCGCGTCTCCTCCATACAGCCGACGCTTGCCAACGCGATTCCGAACCTGACGAATCTGCAATTGGAGTCGAATAACCTGCGAGAGCTTGCCGACCTAGACCCATTGGGGTCTTTCCCGCGCTTGACACACTTGATATTGAGGGACAACCCTGTTACGAAGAAGGAGGTGAGCCCGGATCCTTATCCCGAGCGTAGAGCGAGAGAGCGTAACTGACGGTGCCCTGCAGCACTACCGATACTGGGTCCTCTGGAGATGTCGGTCAGTTCGGTTTCTGGATTACCAGAAGGTTAAGGACGCGGAGCGCAAGCGAGCGGAAGAGCTCTTCGGCACTGCCGAGGAGCCGACGGACCTGGCGTCGAAGCTCATGGGAATCAGGTCGAAAACATTCGACGCTTCGCTTTCGGGTAGCTCTTCGGGCGTCGCCACCAAAATGTCAAGGATGAAGCTCACGGAGAAGGAGAAGAAGCGGTTGCAGGACATGATCAAGAAGGCGACGAGTTTGGACGAGATCACGAGGCTAGAGACGATGCTGAGGGAGGGCAGGCTACCTGCCGGGGTCCATCTCAATGACGAGATGGAAGAATGACACGTGTTCAGAGGAACAGGGCAATGATATAGTGAGACTGGGCACAACCACAAAAGCATGTTCGGGATATACCCATTGTTAATAAAAAGTCCGCTCAGCATTAAACCCTTTTGCGTCCACTCGTCTCGCCCGAGAGCATGGTTATTCGGCAATGTTTTCCTAATTAAGATATTCTGCTATCCATTCTGCCCGTTCTCATCCGTTCCGCGACCTGCAACTGCTGCAAAACGGCTTTCTCCTATCCGGTCATTTCGACGTCTCCCTCACCTCTCGCCTGTCTTGCCTCCGACTGCAGCTGGTCGTTGGGGTCTACCGGACCGTCCTCCTCGCTTGCCAGCCGGGCTTTAGCACCGGCCAGCAGGCCAGAGATAGTCGCGCCCCCGTTTAGGCTCGCGCGCCCGCCACTCGGGGTGGACTTGTGCTTCTTGCCGTTCGGCACCGTCACCAGCTCCTCGATCTCCTCCACTCTCCGGCCGTTGAGCTGGGCGCGCTTCGCGGCGGCCTGGACCATGATCTGCTTGTAGGGCACCGTCTTAGGGACCATGTCCGACAGGAATTCCAGGTTGTCCTGGTGCGATACCGCATTTGCTTTTAAGGGGTGTCAGAAATGGAATGAGAGAGCCTGGCGGTTTTGGTTACTACCCACCTATATCTTTGTACTGTATGTTTCTTCGAGGCTTCCGCTCCAGCTTGGCCATCTTCAGACCCTCTTCGGCGAGGTACTGGATGAACATCTCCTGTCCGTCACGTGAGCAAGGGTAGGAAGTTTAGTAGCTGCTGGACGGGAAGTAACTCACCGTAGCCAGAGTAATGACGAATGCCGCATTGTTAGAGCACACAGTAATGTCTGGATCCTGTGCGATTATCTTTTTGACCCTCGATACTAGACCTGAATGTTAGCATGGAATCGAGCTTCTGGTTAGGGCAGGAATGCCTCTGCCCTGGTGATCACTCACAGGGCAACTGTGTTTGACCGGTCACCTCCTTCCTAGGAGGAATCGCCGTCGTATTGTAAGGCATGGCGATACTCTATGCGACCTTCTTGGTAGGATGTACGCGAAGGATGAAGTCACAAGAGACTGCGGGCTCTGGGCAGTCTATAACTGTCGTGGAACTCTACTATATCTTATTGGTCAGTAGGCAGGACAGAGGGATGGTAGTAGCAGCAACAGAATTCGCCTGGCTGGGCTGAACCGTCAGGTCATCACGAACCTAGACACTCAGCTCCTATGTACTTCTAGTGCGAATGGCTGAGCGGAAGATTTTACCAGGCAGGCTCTTACGTACGTGTAGATTTGTTGATGCAGAATAGCACAATCTCGAAGCAAACAGCGGCTTGAGAACTCAGGGATAATACGTTTGGATGAATACGCAGTGCAACTCGAGATACAACATTGTATATCGCAAGTAGACTACAACTTGTACAAGGATGGTAGGCTATGACAATATGCCTTTACATAGTATAGCAACACGCGTAGAAATCTTGAAGTCGCGTTTCCACAGATACTAAGCGCATGTACCTCTTAACTGAAAAGTGGACTTCATGTACTGTACGTGGGTTACTGTACGAAGTACTGTATCAATGCGGAAGACAATTGCAGACAGCTTGACAGGGGACCTCGGGAGGTTTCAGAGCCTTGTCAGCGCAACAAAACAGCCCAATCTTATCGGTCTACTTACTGTTAGGTAACGGCTCATCTAGCTACAGTTGCGCCTACGTAATTCATTGTTCGCACTCGCCTCAAAAGGAGCAGAGTACATATCGAATGGATCATCGTGTTCCTTGGCGACGAGAACAATTATCCTGTGATTTTCCTTGGCATCAATTATAATGATCGTGAGCCCGCGGTCATGTTTTCCGCAAGCAGCTCCACTTCCATAAGGAGACCCCGACCTCAACCAGTCCAGCGGTCTTCCGTCAGTTCGCGGATATCGTTTGCGATATCGACCGCAGAACAGGGCAACGCCGGAAGCGAGGTTCGCGATGCGCCCGCAGAGCAGCAGATAGAGGAGGAAATCGCCGAGATCAAGCGATATGAGGTTTGTCATGTCATTAGACGTACCCGTCAAGAAACGCTCGCCTGACTCGCTGCCTGCGCAGGACTTCACTACGATAGGTATGCAACGATCGAACGCGACTGTCTGGTTTCTAAACGGTCTACTGAGACGAGGGGTATAGACTGGGTACAAGATGCGGCGCGGGAGCAGTTGCGCCGGAAAAATCGGCGGAAGAAGGCGGCAGGGGGACTGTCCAACAATGGCAGAGTCACATGGCGATATAAGCTATGGGAGTCCTACGATGCCGCTCAAGGATGGATCGTAGTGACCTTGATTGGCGCTGCCATTGGCCTCAACGCCGCCTTCCTGAACATTGTCACCGAGTGGTTAGCGGATATCAAGATAGGCTACTGCACAACCGCCTTCTACCTGAACGAGCAGTTCTGCTGTTGGGGTGAAGACACCGGCTGCGCTCACTGGCGCCGCTGGACAGGCTTCGAGCCCGCGAACTATGTCTTATACATCATCTTCTCGGTAAGATGAGAAGCCCCCTGGTGGACAGTGCTCTATGTGCTCAACTTTGACAGACTTTCTTCGCATTCACGTCGGCGACACTCGTCAAGTCATTTGCACCGTACGCCGCCGGATCCGGTATTTCTGAGATCAAGTGCATTATCGCGGGTTTCGTGATGAAAGGATTCCTGGGATTCTGGACGTTGGTCATCAAGTCTATCGCGCTGCCACTTTCCATCGCATCTGGGCTATCTGTGGGCAAGGAGGGGCCCAGCGTGCATTACGCCGTGTGCATGGGTAACGTCATCTCGCGTATGTTCGAAAAATATCGGCGAAACGCCTCGAAAGTCCGGGAGATTCTTAGCGCTTGCGCAGCTGCCGGTGTCGCAGTCGCCTTTGGCAGTCCCATCGGCGGGGTGCTGTTCTCGCTAGAAGAGATGTCTAGCTATTTCCCCCTTAAGACCATGTGGCGAAGTTATTTTTGCGCTTTGGTCGGAACTGCCGTGCTCGCGGCGATGAATCCTTTCCGAACAGGCCAGCTTGTCATGTTCCAAGTCAAATATGATCGAGAATGGCACTTCTTCGAAGTTCTGTTCTTCATCGTCATTGGCGTGTTCGGCGGCTTATATGGCGCGTTCGTCATCAAGTGGAATCTACGGGTGCAGGCGTTCCGTAAGAAGTATCTTACGAAATACGCTATCCTCGAAGCAACCTTGCTGGCTCTAGGGACAGCCGTGGTCTGCTACCCAAATGCCTTCCTCAGGATAGATATGACGGAGAGCATGGAAATCCTGTTCTTGGAATGCGAAGGGGCAGAAGATTACCATGGGCTTTGCGAGCCTGAAAAGCGGTGGTCGAACGTCTTTTCTCTCGTTCTAGCCACTGTGATCCGAATGTTCTTGGTCATAATCTCCTATGGCTGCAAAGTGCCCGCGGGAATCTTCGTCCCGTCCATGGCAATCGGTGCGTCTTTCGGACGCACTGTTGGCATCCTCGTGCAGATGCTCCATGACGCGAATCCGGGGGCTGCTTTCTTCTCAGCATGCAAACCGGATGAGCCATGCATTACCCCTGGCACCTACGCTTTCCTTGGGGCTGCGGCGGCTCTCAGTGGTATCATGCACATTACCGTCTCGGTGGTGGTGATCATGTTCGAACTTACGGGAGCCTTGACCTACATCCTGCCTACGATGATTGTCGTCGGTGTTACGAAAGCAGTGTCAGAACTGTTTGGCAAAGGCGGCATTGCTGATCGCATGATATGGTTCAGTGGATTTCCCTTCCTCGACAATAAGGAAGAGCACAACTTTGGTGTCCCAGTATCTGTTGCTATGACGTCGAAAGACGTAGTTTCCATCCCAGTACACGGGATGACACTAAAGGCTGTTGAAGATCTCCTGAACCGACCCGAGTACCAGGGCTTTCCCATCGTCGAGGACGAAACATCCAAGATTCTTGTGGGATACATCGGTCGTACCGAACTTCGATACGCCATTGACCGCCTACGACGTGAGCGCCGTATCGCACTCAACCCACAAACCAAATGCAATTTCTCCCCTCCAGCCTCGAGCTCTGCTATACCAATGACGCCTGCTGTAACAACCAGTAGTAACACGGACTTTAACACATCCATGGCGTCGATTGATTTCGGCCGATACGTAGATGCAACGCCCGTCACGGTGCACCCCCGCCTGCCCCTGGAGACGGTTATGGAGCTGTTCCAGAAGATCGGGCCGCGCGTCATCCTGGTCGAACACCACGGCCGACTGAGGGGCCTGATCACAGTGAAGGACTGTCTCAAGTACCAGTTCAAGGTGGAGGCGGCCGAGAACCCCCGCGATGACCACGATCTCGTCGAGAGCCAAGAGAAGCTCTGGGGTCTCATGAACAGGGTGGGCGGGTGGCTGTCGAGCAAGGTCTCGAGCGCGAGCGGTGGCCGCATACGGCTGACGAGCCCGGTCGAGGCAAGGCATCCTATGAACCGGGGCGGCCAGAGCCGGAGCATGGATGGCGACGAGGACGTCGCTGACGATGACGGCGGACTGGAATTAGAGAACAGATAACGGAGGACTTCCCCTTTTTCGCGAATAGAGCATGCTTCGTGTTAAACCAATAGACATCTACACTTGTATCTCAAGATATATATTTCCTTTTCGAATAATTTGAGTCAATCTCTATTGTTGTGCCAGCCAGATACGAATCCATTAGCATCAGCCGGAGATAGCCCTCCAACTCTGCGCGGCTCCTTGGGAATGTGGGGCTCACTACTTCGGATGCACTTCCATGAGGCTCAATTTTCGGTGGGACCCGGACAACACCGCTACGGAGTACGTATACATGGTTTCGCAGTAAAACGGAACAAAGTTCTGACCTGACTTTCAATGCTCTCAATTCTGCAATATCAGGTTTGTGCAGTTTTCGTACATACTCCTCGTTAACCCTGAAGTACCCAAAATTTCTTGATTAATCCTTCCGTTGCGTTTTATGGTGGCTTGCTTCTAGTACATACAATACCTATTTTAGTGGCACCATAAACCCATGCAGCCGCCCTCCAGCGCCTTGCTAGACCCGAAACCTCCACGCTGCTCCTCCCATCCCCTGTCCATCTTAAAAAATAAAGCACGCAACAATGACGCCCCCGGGGGAATCTTCCAGCACCCCAACGCCTCCAGCCGCAGAGTTACGGAAACGCACCGTCGTTGGGGCAGACAGAGTTACCAGGAAAAGCAGAACCGTCGCAATGGACGACCAAGATTCGTCTCGGCTCCCGGAAAGTGCGGCCGCGCCTTCGTCCGATCCGGCGCCCCTTTCGTGGGCTGCGAGAAATCGATGGATGGTCTTCGCGGTCGCCAGCGGCGCTTGCGCTGCTTTCAACGGCGTCTTTGCTAAGTTGTCGGTGCCTCCCGTCTGCTTGCTCCTGCTCTTCGTGATGCTATTCGCGTTTGTACCCGGCCGCGGATACCCCTGAGACAATCGCCTGTCATCACCTGGGGGGGCCGTGTGGATAGGTCCGGGTCTTCGCTCATCTGCGGCTTGAAGAGCCGAATTCTACTGTTCGGCTAATGAATGCACTGCTAACCTGGTTGACAGGACGACGAATGATTTGACAACCCACCTTACTCGAGGCATTTCAGGGGCATTGGGGCTCGAGACCTCAGAAAGTATCATTGAGGTCGTGGTGCGATGCGTATGCGACCCTCTATACTGACAACATACCCCTTCAAATATTCTCTCTGGCCGCATCCGAGCCGCCAGGCTCCTCAACGTGTGGCTGTTGTAGAATCATCTTACCAGGCCATGAGGACCCCCGAGATCGCCTGAGACTGACATGCTCCTGATGCAGGTTTTCTTCGGACTCAATCTAGCTTTCAATGGCGTAGTAAGTCTCGTCCTCAATTCCAGGTCCCTGTTCCAGTCACCCTGCGTTCGCGAGTTCCCCGCGTTGCCTGGCTCGAATGCCCGAGTGCGTAGGTAGGGACGAGTCATCTCTGACCATGTCACAGATGTGGACGCTTTTCACGCAGGCATTAGCGAGAGGGCACTCCACGACACAGGTGTCCATCATGAACACATCCACGAACTTCATGATGACGGCACTGCTCGGACTGTTCATCTTCGCCGAATCGCTGCCGCCCCTCTGGTGGCTGGGGGCGGCGATGTTGGTCGCCGGCAACGTCATCATCGGCAGGAAAGATGAGGGTACCAAGGACGATGATAAAGCCACGGACGATGACCCCTTAGTTAGTAGCACAACCCGTGGCGATAGCGGCCGTCAGGGGTACGGTTCTGTTCCCGAGACCGAGCGGAGTCCTACCCGCCGCGAGCATGGGGAATGAAACGGGATATTGGGGTACTTTTTTAAAAAAGTAGATAGATAGATAGATAGATAGTTGAGTAGAGGATAATGATGTGCGTTTTAAGGAGATTAGGATAAATGCTAAACGAAAAGATCCTCGTAGTGCCTCCCAGTAGAGCAATTTGTCTATGCTGTCAACCAATTGCGGAGGTTCTGAGCGTTGAATAACCTATCCTTCTAGCGACCATTCTACAGGCTGATATTTTTATGTTTCACTCTATTTCTCGTAATGTATGGCTGCTAGGACGATAGACTCGCGCATCCTCGGAGCATTTCGTACCACGTTCTTTATCGGGTCGGTAGCTAATTCATCTTCGGCTACATTATGTGCGTGTTTCCAGATACCCCTATACTTAACGTCCTGTATAAAGATATTGGGTCAGTCTGTAGAATCCGCCAAAACATTGCTCATCATTTCTGAGTATGTGGTAGAGCACACAACGGGCACTGAGCTACTATATCTGCAATACTTCAGTGCATCTTCGTATATGCTTTGAGACTACGGATCTCACGAAGCGTCTCTAATGGGCGCTCGAGTATAAGCCAATTGTAACCCACCTTCCCCTACCTTCACAATTAACTTCTCGCAGCCCGGAAATATTTCACCATGGCAAAGGTGGAGTATACAAAGTGAGTACTTAGACAAGGCACCGCTCTTTCCCAGGTTGTCATGCGTGCTTTCTCCAGGATGCTCAAGCTGCACCTTCCTGTGATCGGTCATGTAAAGCAGTACTAGGGACAGTGCCCAACTTTCAGTCCGCAAGAGAAATTCGGCGGGTGATCTTCCTCGTCTCTCCATGTCCCATTACACGGGGTCTGTCATGCGCTGGGCAAGTTCCCCCACCCCCAGCTCACAATCTCAAACAGGCATCGTATTCTCTCACTTGTCTTGGTCAGATGAGGCTTGATTCCTCCTGGAATATTCTAGCGACATTCACATATGACAATGACCAAAATATCCTCAGGATCCGGAACTTCAGAAGTTCCTACGATGCCTTCGTCCGTGGATCCGCTGGTTACAGTCTTCTTCACTAGGTCTACGACTCCACAGCCTTTCTTCGGCGAGATGGTTCCAGCAGCTTTGCGGCGAACGAGATCATCGAGTAACAGCAATTACCTCGGCAAAAGCAATATATCCGTTCTGCAAGAGTCCACTGCCGATGACGACAGAGGGAGGCCCCCTTCAGTGACACGTGCGAATACTAGACGGAGGAGATCAGCTGTATCTGCCCCTGAAGGCGATCATCTTTTCCGTCATCGAAGGTACGGAGTTTCATGGAATTTGTCCACTTGACCCCTTAGCCTCTATCTAATGGCGGGACAGACTATCAAGCGTGGAGTATCATTCGGATGGTACTAGAGCTGGTCTAGCATCCCAACTTGATTTAAAGCACTTTCCAAGTCGTAACAAGCAAAGCCCAAGATCCAGAGGGGGTCAAACACGGAGTATTTCAAATGTCTTGCTCCGAGAAGGTAGACAGTTAGGCCAAGCCACTAAACAGGGAGGCCGGCCTCGAAGGCGCCAAACACCACACCCCGATACTACCCAGCCTCCAAAGGGGCCCGAGAAAGATACACAACATGCCAGGCCTAACATATCCAGAGTCCAAAGAAGCAGGGACTGGAAACTCAAGGGAGCAAAAGCCACTTCGCGGCCTGTCTTTGATAAATTGCCCCTTTCTGAAGAGTGTGTGCCCAACACCGAGGACGAGGAGTCACCGTTTGTCACCATAGGCGCTTTCTTACTGAAGAAGGACCGCAATCGGGACAAGTTCTCCGCTCCGAAAGCGAGTAGCCAGCCTGAACCTATATGGCGCATTGGGGACGGGTTTTCAGAGGACGAGAAGAGACTGGAACCCGGATTCCTCATACCCGGCAAACACAAGAGGAGGAGGGCCAGATCTCTCAGTAGGCTAGGTCGGTTGGAAACTGAGTCCGGCGCCGGTAAAGATACTCAGGCCAATGGCCTTAAATTTGGAACCGTACCTGAACAGCAATTTAAACGTCGCCGGGGTCCACCAAAAGACATCTGGCCTACCACGGAAAACTTCGCCGATGACACCACTGTGCGAGTCGCGGATCGAACTATACCTGATTCGCAGAGTTGCATCCCAGACACACAGAGGTACCTGCCGCGTACTCACCACTATTGGGACGAGGGTGATGAAAAGCCTGATTCATTTTCATACGTGGGACCGCGAAACAGAAGTCCCCTAGAGTTCACGGGTTTCCGGGGAGTTCAAAATCCGCCACCAACGTTCAGGCCCCCTCCGGCAACACAGACAACCCCATCCCCCCAACAAGAATCCGAATTCGGAAGCGATGAGTCTGAGGACTCGGAGGAGTTTGAGGAAGTATATTATGTCGAGAATGGCGAAGGCGGCTATGAAGAGGCGGCTAATGGCAGGTCGATATCTGCCTCGGAGGAAGACAATGGCAGTGAAGATCCCGATACCACCCCGGGAGGGTATCCGCCCAGTACATCTTCGAGTTGCAGAAGCGGTGAGTTCTCCGATGTTGCTCAACAAGCATTGGGAACCGAAAGGGTTGTCTCAAGAACTGTAGATGATAGGGACAGGGAAGGTGATGCCTTGGAGATCTAGCTTTTGCAATCCTAGTTCGAAATCGCTGAATGTAACAGATATTCCTAATCGAAAATCACCTTTGAGAAATAACAATCTCTCGAGTGGCCGGTTTAAAACAAGTAACACAGTGATTACGGCAGAGTGCATTCTACTTAGTTGATTAAGCATTTCCGGCTTACATAATTAAATCAGAAACATCCATGAATGCTCTCTCAAGACCATCATATCCACCCTACATAATTATCTAGCACTCTGTGAAGATATATGGATTCCTGTACGATCTCTGTACCACGATCTGCTACTGATGTTATCCTCTCTAAAAGTGTCTTCATCCTTTTGGCAATTCAGATATAGAATCTGTCGCTACTTGACGGTAAGTTAAATTAGATATCATATGTGGTTGCTTCAGCATGCTTCTCCGCTCGAAGAAGTTCACGATTCAGCAGCAACGGTACGAACTGAAGACACTGTAGCTAGGGCGTCTATCAACTGTTCTGGATTGATGTAATGACTTACTTCTCTTCCATTGACGGGGTCAGGGGTAAGGGCGAGTGTACGGGTTTAAAGTAAAGCTTCCCCACTACGAATAAACGTCACAACTTCTTCACAAGCGATATAAGGTAGTGTAGAGTTCCTCCATAAGAGCGGGCAGGGAGGAAAAGTGCCAAAAAACGAATTAAGGGGAAGGGGCGGACCGAACGTTCTGGTCTGCGAAGGAAGAAACTGCATCACCGGACCGTGATTCACCCTTGGGGGATTCGGAACCCACACCCTAACATCTGGACATGCTGGACGCACGGCTCAGCCAATGCAGAATGATAGATTAACTCATCCTGGTCGAAAATGCTTGATTTTTGGAAACCCCCAGCATTGACCCGACGTTAAGCCTCTTGAGTTGATAGATAATTAGGAACCCCAACGAACTCTAAGTTGGTATTCTAGAGATCTTTTACCGTAATTATTTACAAACCAAGCCCAATATCCGTACGAACTTCCAGTTCTTCAAGCCGTGGCGACTTACATACTTTATGACGAGTTTGCCTCCTGCGACGCGGGCCGGCCTTTTCTACCTGTTAGCTCGTGAGCGCCATCCGCTTGACTCCAACCCTCGCTGTGCTTTTTCGGGAACGCGAAGTAAGGATGGCCAATCATGAGGCAATATATAGTGATTACAACCACACTGAGAGTCATATTAGCATCCACCAGAGCTTAACAGAGGACGAGATGTTCGTTTTCGTTAAAAACAGTCGTGTTATGCTCGGATATGGAGAAAGGTGAGGGAAAGCGCGCCAGACAAGGACGTAGGGAATATAACTTACGCTCCCTCGATCCCGATAAAAGGAGCCTCCTGTCTCATAGCATCACCCGTGAAGCCCTCGCGTAGTTCGTAGACTCGATAAGCTGACCGAACAACCATCAACAACGTAGCCAGTGCTAAAGAGCCCACGAAAGCCTTGATACGCCAACTTAGTTCCCGACTATTGCCAGCACGGATATAGCGGACGAGGTAGTCCGTGAAGAAGACAAGGAACATCGTGAGGGCGAAAAGCTGAAACGCGAGCCCGAACAGCGCCAAGTTCACCCCGAGTTGGGTCACCCCGCGAGACCGAGCCGACATGCCCGTGCCCACGGCCTGGAAGACGATGGAAAATAGATCACACGGGATGAAGACCCAGTAGATGGCTTTCGGTTGGAGGCGGGATAAGCTGGGCGACAAGTAGGCGATGGTGTCCGAGAGGGTGACGTAGATGGCCGCACAGTACCAGACAGGAGCGACGCCTACGCCGACTTTGAAAAATTTAGGTCAGCATGAACGGTGGTATTCAAGGAGACTCCAAGAGTATACGGTTCAACATACGTAACTGAATCATGAAGGCAATAAAGTTGAACGGGTTACTATGCATTATAATGCGCCCTATGTATCCGATGACAGCCGAAAAGCAGCCTACGTCAACGCATGTCATGAAGAACCAGTTGCGGCCCTTGATGCCCATCCATGTGTGAACGGTGAACGCAATACCGAACAGTATAGCGAAGGATATGTTGGCTCCAAAGTTCGGAAGGTAGCCGTACACACTATATACAACCGGACATAGTTCCAGCGTGCAATTAGCGTTAGGGCCGAAGACGACGATGTAGGGCGGCAGGGGCGGCGGTGGCCCAGAACCTGAAGACATGTTGGCTATTCTTCCAGGTTCAAGACATAAAAAGTTAATGTCCGTTGGGATAGACAGATTATGCGTTGAACTGGTGGTGGCACTTTCATGAAATGACCATCCCAGAGCTCATATACGAAGGATAACGGGGCGAGCTGATGATTATGCAATCAGTACAGTCGCCGAGATAAACAGATCGCTTCCGGGGTAGCAGCATCCACCCCTTTTAACCAAAAGCTGCCTCACATTGTGAGCCAGCGATGGTGACTCTCTGAAACCGCGCTTGGCAGAGCCCGTAAGCGCTGCAACTATTGCCGGGGCGCAGCGCATCCAACACAACACAACATCGATTGGGAATATCAAGATCCTCCCACTCCCCCGGACCACTAAGAAATGATCTCCAAAGACATCTCACTCCCCCGGACGCGTCCTTTCGTGTCAGATCTAAGAGTCCTTGGCATGCAACATCCCGCTGCATCCCTTGGCGCTCGCACTCGCTTAATATGCCATTTACGCTCGCCTGGTGTAACATAATGTCGACTGCGTTTGGCTGGAACGACGCCTCGGATGGCATGCCGAGACATAGTCGATTCCTCATAAGCCACTAAAGATACATGAAAATCTAAATGCAGAATCAGATAGGAGCACAATAAGCGTCAAGGTAGTCTCTGTCCGTTTGTTTTTTCTGTTTCTTGAATACATATGCGTATATCAATAATGCAAAAGTTACATGGCGAATCAATAAGCAGAAGACTGCACATATATGAATCAATGGTGTACGTGCTAGCTAGGTTCACGTCACATCCAAAACTGAGGCTATCTTGACGGCATTGACTCTTAAGGCTGGAAGGATCTTTCCAAGCCACTTTTGCTGATCTATCCCCTCCGTGGAAGTCGGGCTACGAATGCTATATACGTCATCACCGACGGCAGAGGTGGTCTGGAGAGATCGCTAGCGGAATGGATGGTTAAGTCGGGGTGCCCGGCATATACTGCTCCTCTTGCGCTCGGGAGCTTAAGGCTAAGCACGATGGAGCTTATTCATCGCTTGACGAAGTACTCCGGTATTGCTATTGGCATGGTGGTGGATGCATTCTTATTTAGATACAGTTCCCTGATTTCTGTATATATAATGAAAAGAGCAAAGTTGCCGTTTTAACGAATTTATCCTCTGATAATCTTGTCAGGCATGCCATTCAACTTTTGTAAGAAACCGCGGGCATGACGAAAATCGTACTCAGAGTAGCACTAGCGGGTCGAGGAACTTCGATGGTGTAGGAAATCTTTTATAGAAATACCGCTTGCACAAGCTGTCTTGACCGTCTTCCTAACAGAGCATATTAACTCCATCTTAGCATAGTTATACGAGTTGGCAACCGCCAATTTGCTAGTCATCAGCATTGTCCTGTAGGTTCATGTTCACGAGTTGGGACATGGCAGTATAAACCTCTCCAGTCTAGAGCCTTGTTCATATGTCAGCATGTAGTGCCTCGACCTGTTAACTACTACATCGAATGTGGAGCTCGCCGGAGAGGGGAGGATTGGTCATGAATCTGGAAACGCGTATCCTCCCCTAAATGTACCTTCCGCAGCCTTAATCACAATGATTTTCTGTAGGAGGCGTTAGAGAATATCATAAGAGGGGATAGTGAACAACTTACGCTGCCAATGCCCATAGCTCGACCGAGCTGGTGGAACGGGATGGTTCGCATAAACTGTCCCCCGTCGAATGATCAGGCTCATTGATCGACTTCCGCATCACTCTGAACGTCTTCCCATTCTAACTCCTCAGCTATTACAGCGTGCTCCCGCACCCGTAACGCCGCGATGTTCTTGAGCTCTGCTTTTTTCGAAGGACTCTGCAACCTGGCAGCTCTGCCGCGCTTCTCTCTACTCGTAGCGGTTTCGATCAACGCGGCCTCGGTGTCCTCCCCGCCGAGACTCGCGAATTCGTAGGACCGGAACTCGGCATTGTACCACCCGGTATTGAACCTCATGCTCACGCCGGCGAAGTCGTCCGTCAACCAGTGCACGAACTCGCCGTGCGTGACGACGACAATGTGCGCGTCGGCGGCGACGGTGCGGGCTAGTTCCCGTAGCCAGACGCGCGCCCGCCGAGCTCGCGCTTCGACCTTCGCCGGGTCGGGTGCGAATTCTGTATTTGGACCCTTCAGATACCAGTCGTTGTCTAGGCGTGCGAGGTCCACAGTGCCGCCGTACTCTGCTCTCAGCGTATCTGCGGGCGACCCGGTGCTGCTCGGCGACGAGTTGACTTCCTGGAGCTCAGGCAGGGGAATGATCTTCTTGCCCGCCGCCAGGACCGCCCCGAAGCCGAGGATTGCCGTCTCGATGGTACGCCTCATGGGGGACGCAACGACATACGCGACCCAATCCCTATACGGAAACTCGAGTGCTAGGTTTTGACATTGCACCTCGCCTTGCGGTGTTAGCGACGGGTCACGGACACCGCTGCCCATGATGTTATGGAAGGCTTCCGCGTGACGGACGATATCGATCGTGGGACCCATTCTTGCTGATTAGTAGTGGCCAACAACCGAGGGAAACGATGCAATATTGGAGGTTATGCTGTCCAGCCTGCTGAGATCCGCACACTCCAAATCCTGATGGTTTTCATGTAATGTCAAAAATGGAAACCTAAGGCTGCACAATTTAGTCTTGCTTTAAGATGTAAAAAGTAATATCCTACGTTCCAAGGAGTCCGGAGCAACCTCGTTTTCAGGGCTCGTCCTCGAAATATGGAGACGTGGTATCTTCTGGCCGTTTCCGCGCATGGAAGTAGGGCTGATGTTGTCACACCAACCACTGCAGGAGTAATCATTGTTACATGCCCACTCAATTATGGCTTTGTCTATTACGGATACAAAAGTAGTGGCCGGGCTCACTGTTCTTTGTTGGATTTCTCCTGATATTCTTTATTTCTCCAGATCTGCCATTGAGCAATACTGAGTTGAATAATGTCAGAATCATCTCGATGAATATCTTTGTTTCCGGTGCTGTATAGTCGGCCCGTGTGTCATCCGCCAAAGGGTCCTGCTACCGCTTTTACAGACCAGTATTTATTGTTCTTTGTCGAGTATATGCCCTCATGAACTTCGAACATACTTCGTTTGGAAAGCAGACACAGTTTTTCAACAGGGGCAAAGGAGCTCGGATAACCTCTCTGGCCACGTAAAAAGGAGATGGGTGAAACGATATAGAGGACAGCGTTGCCAACTGGCTGCGTAGAATATAAGTTCTCTGACTCGGTGCAAGTCTACAATTGTATTGGAGAATGCTCGCATGAATGCAGAAGAATAATGCCATGGTTTATAGACAAGCTACGCCTTCCCCTACTGGTACATTTTGTACGGGTTCTTGTTGTCCTAATATTCAGTGACCAACCGAAGAGAATTGTGAAAGTAACTAGCAAGGAAGTTTTATTAACAACCATCTCCTTGAAGGTTCCCGTGCCTTAACCTGTAATTTTCTACAGAAGTCTTCAGATTTCACCCCTTATTACACGTATTACCCAACAGTTAGCCGGCCCACGGCAGCTCCTGGCTCTACGAAGTTTTTCGTGGACCAATCATGGGCCTTTGCGGACCCTTCATATTTGTCCACGAAAGCGACTATACTAGGTATGTGCATTATAGGATATTATATCAATAACATGGGCATGGGGGTCACGGGGGACATTCCTAGAACTGTGATATAAGGACCTGGGAGGATGGGCGCATCTAGGCGCCATGATTCCGACTTCCTCTCTTCCAATGGAGTGAGACCCCAAAGGAGTTATGGTATATCTACAATGCTCGCCACTCTCTCGCTCGGAAGCTTCGGCCCTTTCCTAGGCATCACGACGGATGGAACGGACGCCCCCATGCACTAGTACCTCTAGAAGCGGCCGGGTTGCAGAGTTCTGAGCCCTCGCAGCAAAGGACAGGCGGACTAAGTCCAGCTCTGGATCCCTCCGGGTCCGCGACCCCACGATGATCATCTGTGGAAGGCGTTTCATATGGGCTATCAATCACGAGAAAACAGGAGACGACGTCAACCCACCGGTTATCTCCCTTCTCTGTGGGGTTGCGCACACGCCTCGCCAGCCTCTGGACGGCGAATTATGCCATTTGTCGTCTGCCCTCGCACCACCCTTTTTGAGTGGAGAGTTCCCCCCCGCCCCTGGGGGCGCCTCTACGCATGTCGCTTCAAGAAGGAACTGCACCCGCACGGTGATCCTGGAGGCGCGGCATCCCACTTTGGAAGGGGGAAGTGGGGAAGGGGGGGGCCGTTAGTCACATGAGAGGCATTGGTTGGCTGAAGACGGTCTAATGTCGACGAGTTTGTCAACAGTAATACTGATATGCTTTACTATCTGAGATTTAGAATTCTTCGAGCAGGGTATGACTGAGAAGATCGAGGGGGAGGTACTCTGTATATCCAACCAAGCAGACGATGGCTATTTTCAGAAGAAGACGCAGATGATTCGGAGCAACAACTCCAGAAAGTATTCTGTAGACTATTATTCTTTTTTCTAGCCTCATGGGGTTCCTTCGCGCGGTAAAATGCTCATAAGGGGTATAATGAAACAGATGCCAGTTCCAGGCGCCGTCATGTCTTCGTCACTGTCGTTCAGTCGTGTGTAGCTGATTTACAAATCATTTCCGAATATGATATCCTGGCGTGCGCCACGCCTTGGCCGCCGTACTTTTATACAATCCATATGCATGCCAAATGACCCTCGGCGTTCCAACAAAAAGGAAAACTCCAGAGATGCAATGTGAACGGATAACGTGGGCCCGCTATAGGTCGCGCCACTCGGGCCCCGCTGACGAAGGGACTGATTCTTGACATGTGAAAAGAGCGAGAAAGGAATGGGTGGGTGGTGAAAATATACAAGAATGTCGCAATTACAACATTAGATGAGATAACGAGTGATCAATCACCTGTTATACTCGAATTCAGGGAGCAAGACGATGTCGTGACCCCGGCCCACGAGCTGGGGATGTGGTACTGGATAAATAAGGGTACGAATTCCCAATAAGACGTTCGTAAGGAAATATCGGCGATGATGAAGTGGAAAACCATCTGCGGGAAACGTAATGGCACGTAATGGGCGTACCAACAAAAGCAAAGGAATGATCGGTCCCTCACTGGTTCGAGGGGTGTACTGTCGTCGACGCCGCCTAGCCTCTAGACAGTTTAGTAGGCGGCGACTGGAGTGTGATAGCGGAGAGGGCTGGTGGCATGGGTTTCGGAAGCCCGCCGAGAGAATATATGTTGTACAAATACTCTAGGGTCCATGGTTTTGGGAGTGAGAGGCAGGCTGAGGCGACGGGGCTTTTTGGGCTGCCACCTCTGTCTGATGCAATCGTCGACGAGTGCCATGAGACCAGTTGCGACGACAACGCTGTAGAAATTAGTATGCTATACGAAAAGTGTCAGAATCATGTAAGCACTTACTCTGCCACGTCAGTCACAGCATTGACGATGTCCTTGTCGCTGATCCACATGTGACAGGGAGGGACCCATCCTCCAGCCTGCTCGTCTATGACGACCTGAGTGGGGGAACGAGTTTCGGGAACAATATGCGCCACCGGGGAGTGACTGTTGCCGTCTCGGAGCAGGTGGAATGAGACCACGCCTGTGTGTTTATCCACGACCCTCTTCCACGAGTACTTGTGGCCCCACCACTCGAACTCGTATCGCTTGGTGCTCCGGTTCCCCCGTCGTTGTATATCAACCCTTGCATAGTTGGAGAATTCAAGCTTGAGGGTGTTCGTGGGAACCGGGCGCGGCTTCGGCTTATCAAGAGAAAATGCCTGACCAAACGCATCCGCAAATTCATTATCCGCCTCAGAAGCCGAGTTGCCGGTTCCTGGTCTGCTCCTATTTGAGAACATGGAGCCGCCAGTTGGGGCGCGCTTGAGCTGCGGTCGCCCTGTGAGAGATTTCATCGCGCTCGACACGGATCGTTGCAATATCGGTCGGGCTGCCGCCGCGGTGGGCTCGATGTACTTGCGTTTCGAGCTACACACTTCGCGCCCGGAATCCCGGCAATACCTCCGTAGCGAAAAGTCTCGCTTGTTGAGGTCGTACATGCGCAAGTGAAACAGTTGAATAATTTTCCTCCGCCGACTAGAAACGACTGTGTCAACCCGAAGGTTCATATTGCCGTCGGAGGTGAAGTCGTCATGACGGATTGTCAGCCTGTTCATCGACGGGAACAGAGCAGCAAAATCTTCCGGCGTCGAAGCGCGGACGTTGGCCTCTTCTATCTCATGGCAGTAGACCGGTAACGGTGGAATCTCAGTATCGACATCATCCTCGGTGTCAATGGATTCGAGGTCGGCGCTGGACGCTTGTGACGAGTAGGTATCAACAGATGACCGCGGATACAAGCTCGTGGAGGGAGACAGGTCCTCGTCATGACACGAAGGCTGAAACCTGAGGACCTCCGAGCTGGACCCTTTCGTAGATGGCCTGGAACTGCCATAGAAGGACGTGGGAGCGGTGCTCCGAGAGCCATAAGATTCGGTGCTCCGCCTCGAGTCTCGTGAGGCCGAGGTACGGTCAGATGAGACGGGGTCTTTCGTTCGCGACATGGTGTAATGAAGTATGAGTTAGGATGGGATCTGTCGGGCGGCTATGGCTTAGTCAAAGAGCGTACAGCCTGGGCAGCTGTTATGTCTTATATCTCAGATGCTTGTCTCAGGGCCGGTCTTGTAGGCTTAGGCGGCAAGTGGAGCCCATGCAAATCAGCTGGTGTTAATATGATAATGGTTGATTGGAGCCTGAGAATGGGGCTTTCATGTAAGGGCAATGCTTCTGGGAACCTCTCAGTGTACGCCTAGCGGGCCTCGGGCGAAGGGTGAAGTAAGGCCTGAGGAATCCTTAAAGAGCAGGGCGTGTGATTGACGGCTTGGGGAGCAGGGGGGAGGCTTCAGTATGGATCTATTTTTGAAGATTGAGAGTTTGATGTGTCATTGAATTACTAGTGACAGAGCACCGAGGATAGACAGAGGTCCATTATAAGAGAAAATGGGTGGCTTCACTGGAGCAACATGGCACGACGAGAGAAAAGCAGAGGATGCCTACGTAAAGTGGAATGATGGAGAAGGCCTCGCAGATATTGGTTAGAGCTTAGATATGGGTTAGCTGACTGCATTTTCGTCAAACTGGTTCGGGCCAGCGAGCCATGCCACGCGCACCCCCGGAGTCCCGGCCTAGGATCGGAGACAAGCCAGAAACATCTCATATCTTCTTCTCTTATTACCTAAATAGTCATGGTGGCGCCGAGATAGCTCGCTAGCCCCTACTTGCATGTTGACCCTTATGCCCCGGGCTTTTCACGAGCAGCATCTGTCGTCATGACGAAGGATTGCATGTTGAACAAGAGAGCGATACGTATGAGAACCAGGAGAGATGTGGGGTGATGGGGAGAGGGGAAGAACCCAGCCATGGGTCAAGCGGATGGCTCGGGTGGAACCACAACTCTTCGCGGTAATCCTCATTGGGCCCACTAATGATAGCGCTTGATCACCCGTGCACTGACAGCACTGTCGTACAGTTGTCAGTAAGGCACAAATGTGAGAGCTCTATGATGTCGCTTCCGTATTGTGCAGCTAACGCTACTTAGGTGGCATTGACAAAGTGATTACCAGCCTCTTAATAGACGGGACTGTGTCACCGGAAGGCAATATCATTTTTTGGAGCAAAGCCTTATTTTCGCCGCCATTGATGCAGACACCCACTGTTATCTTTAAAGAAGCAGCTGATTTAACCCCAAGCGACTGGCTGATAGGCGGAATGCGAGATCGAAGAAATATCGGAACACCCTTCCCAAAGAATGTCCAGGCGGTAGAGATTCGAGCTTTCTCTTCGCCGAACTAGCTCTCCAGCATTTCCATTTTTGATAGCCGTGATTGTCAAGATCGACTTATCAACTACATATTCTGAAACATTATCCGCAGTGGGTAGCCTTCCTGTTGCAACGAAACGCTTTCACTAACGGGAAAATATCTGCCCCAGCTGATCTGGTCTAGAGTTACGCGGTATCCTACGCTTGATGTTTCCCCGTTCACACCGAACGGGACAAGAGCGAACCTTTCGGCGAACGTCAACATCTCCATTAGTAACAATCCTCTATGTAATTTGTAATACTGTTGCCGGATGTGCGGCTGTATTCGAGTGGCTCGCCGCTATTACTTCGTAACCGACTTCTACGCGGAATCAAGTTTCCACCTTCACATTCGAGTTAAACTTTTTGCGGCTGCTCCTCAATTCTTGGTTGACGTCGATTATTGTACAACCTTAGATCTCTGACATTCTTTATCTTACACTGCTTACGTACCTATGTCCAAGACCTTCCATAACCTGCACCCATGCAGGTATCCCCAGTCCCTGCTGTGCGGCGACATGCGTATGCCCCGTCTGTCACCTGACGGTACTTTGCAGCCGGGAAACTACAGCTGGTAAGGAGTATGACGTTTTCTACCACTGGTATGTTATCAGACTCCTATGCAACTACAAACTCCTTGCCGTTGTCTTCTTGGAATCTTTCCAGCCTGGATATGATCGTGACATCCTGCGAGTCTATTGGCCTATGATTCGTGGCCCAACCAATGGCGCCCTTGGACCTCCCTATTCGTTACTGAGCGTATATCAGTTAAGGTGTTACGTGTCACCCGAATGCTTAAAACAATGATGCCCAATACAAGTGAGTGTCTCCCTCTTGGCCGGTGATTGATTGCCTTATCCGTACTTTGGGGCTGCAACAGAGACCGAGCCACAGGGTGACGTCCTACTTTCGTTTCCCAAGATGCCTACTGCCTACCTAGTATGCCAATGGTCGAAGCTAAAAGCGAAGAGCTAAGCCCCAGGCTCCAACGATTTGACCAAGCATCACCGTTTTGAAGCCGCCCACCGAGTCCCGCCTCGTGATGCTAATAGACCAATAGATCTCCCAATGCGTAACCTGAGCCATCGCAATACCAATTGCGCAGTTTGATAGGTCCTTCTCGCGTAGCGCCTGTCTCAAAAATATCATCGATTTGCGACCACCTGAGTAGCAAGTAAATTTCCGTCTTGCAGCATCGCTATGCTCGCCGGAGATCATCAATTCACGGCCACTCTGCAATATCGCCAATGCTCGAATCCTTCAAGCCGTAGAGTACTATGTAGCAAGGCAGGCCTTCGGATGTCCCACGTGTACGAAGTATGGCTTCTCCCTTATTACTAAAATGAAATCCGGTTAGCATAGACTCTCTCGTCGCAAAATTTTTTTTTTGTCTTCCTGCGGGTCGTCGGTCGTCCAGTCCGGCGCGATTTTGTGTCAACTGCTCATTCGCTGGCATAATTAGATCGATATCCCATGCTATATCCATCCTGCTAGGCAAATACTACAGAGGTGTTCACACACACGTGCCTGCAACATCGTGCAGCTCCTGGAACGCTAGGCTTTTCTACTTAGTAACATACGACGCGGCGCGGTGATTGAACCTAGAATGACGGGTCTTGATCTTTTCCCTCAAGCTCCCGGGCTGTGGCAGAGGCGACACGGAATTACACGGACTTTGGTCCTGGGGGCTTGGGTCTCCTGTCTTCAAGCGCTCTAGCCTTCCCATAACGGAAACAAAGCCTTCCAGTCGGGTTATCGGGTGCTAGTTTTGTGTTATCCGGCTCGGCCTAGTATTCCGTGGTCTTGCGCTGACCCGGACGCGCGCAGCCCCGGTGTTGCTCGTCGTCACGCCCACATTGCCATCCCACGGTTCAGACAAACCATAGTCGTCATTTCTCCATCGTCCTAGATGTAAGAAATGCCATTACGGTACCTAGGAAGCTCTACTCTTTGCCTCGGGAAGTACGTTGTCCACCATCCCATCGGATCACCGAGTCAATTACACAAGGAGTAGTTTTCCTAAACTGGTAACGAAGCCTAGGCTGATTTTCAGACTCTGCTCCTCGGTTCAAATTGTGTACTCGACAACAGAATGACAAGCTTGGTCTACGGAAAGTACAAACGTGTGCGTAACAGTTTGTCCTGTCACGCACCCCACAATGCAGGTTGCCGGAGTCGGTAATCTAGGCTACTGGATATTCCCGGTTGGACTTTTTTTGTGTCCCTACTGACGCAATTCGGGTAGCCCCAGTGGTGGACGATCTCGTTGACGGACTGCTGAAATTCCTAGAGGCTTGTAACCGTCGTACAGCATAGTCCACATCTGTTCCTTGTGTGGCAAGGCAGCTGCCGGACAGCGTAGCAAGCGCCCACCGTTTCACTCCATTGGGGGGGCTTTCGAGGGCCATTGATCTACTATTGATGATCCTAGGTCATCATCCTAATGCAGTGTTTACGGGAACAACGGGCGGAAACTACCCGAGCAGACAGAACCTCCTCGGGAGCTTAAGACGTCCTCGTGGCTCATTTGTCTGCTATGCACTTCTAGTCCTTGGGTTGGACATCAACGGCATAGTCGACGAGCAATAGACCACTTACACGTTCACGAGAAGCTTAGGCTCAAGCGCAGCAACAGCTTGTTAGCGTGCCCAGCGGAGACACTGATATCGACGCCGGAGCTTTCCAGATAGTAGTTCGTGGTCCAAATGTATGGAGACGCCCAATGAACCGCCCACCGATACGTGGAAACCTCCAGAGCAATTGGAATTAGAATACGGGCTGCATGCCCATTGGGTTCGCTCTTTGTCCGGGCCGGATGCTGATGCGGTTTCGACAAGGTGGATTCCTTAGGATATGCAAGCCCTCGTGGCGGGAGAATTCAGGACAAGACATCCCTGAACCTCAAGGCTACCCCTGAATTGGAGAGCTACATTACTTGAAAACTCTAGATCGAGCACCTTCTTGCTCCTTAATCCCTCACGGCTCTTTACTACTGCGCCAAGTTGTCCACGCCTTTCCAATCCTCAACCACCTCTTTTTTTTTGTTTTCTCCCTATGCGCGCGCAGTGAGTATCGTGAGCATTAGCAGAAATGCATCGCCGTACAGAGTATGGTCACAAGACGCAAGCAACCCTACTACATGCGGCACATCCTTCCGATTGGATCCCCCTCACGACCGCGCAACCCGCCGCCCCAAGAGCATTGGCTACATCGTTTAAATCCCGCCGTCCTGCACTCCGATAGACCGCCCACTCATTGGCTTTCGAATTTGTAAAAGCATCTGATTCACGACAACCACAGCCAGGTCGATCCAGCCCGGTCGAATTTCTCGCTGGGGAGTCTGATTCGTAAATTGATTCGCACTCGTCGCTCTTATTCCGCATCGACCTGCCCGAAGAGTTCTGCTCGCCCATGTGCTGTGGTTCCACTGCGTCGTGGACCGCGCGAAGAGGCTAAAATATCTCCTCGAGCGGGATCGTGAGTCGCTTACCAAAGGTCTCCCGTCAATTCCGGAGGCCGCTTGACCTCTTTTAGTCAGCCTCGTCGCAATTGGCTTTCCCGCCCACAGCTGCGTCCATTTACGGCCGAAGTAAGCTCCGCCGCCATCCGTCAGCCCGCGCGGATTTTCCCGTTTCCCGTTTCCCGTTTCCCCAAGAGGGGTAAGTTATATAAGCAACAAACGCATCCAGGGTCAGTTCTCACGACATGATCTTCCCTGGGGAGGCCCAACTGAATGTCCGGTTTTGGACACGACATCTCCTGCTGCTGCCACAACCGAATTTACCCTACCGAACCTTTCGCCTTACGTCCTCGTGTTATTACGCTTCCGGATACGACTCCGCCGCCATTGCCGCCAGTCGGAAACTTATACGTGGGCTGGTCTAGCCGTGAAGGTAATGGGCTGTTGCTGGCGTGGCACCTAGAGAAATGCCCGCTAGTCCCCCCCGCCCCCTTTTTCCGGTCCCTCAGCTCCTCTTCCTCTCAAAAGTGCAGATGGTCGAGACGCTGTCACCGTAGAACATGTACTAACAGCTTATCTATAGCTTCCGCTATACGGGTCTACTAGTAGTCTAGTATTTAGGATAGTATCTGTGCTATTGTTAGCCAGTGTCGATGTAGTCATTCCAGTAATTAACTAGAGGCAATTCCGAGCCAGGTCTTACCAGCACTCTCAGCAGGCAGGCACCAGAGCACATCGTGAATTGAATGGATATGACCCCATGTGGATGCTTAAGGGTGGCGGCATTCCCTCGGTAACGAAAAAAAAAACAAAAGGCAACCGGACTAAGATTATAAACATTACGGCGGCCAACTATATTATATATGCTCATCTGCCCACTGATGGTGCTCCTTATTTTATATTGCGCTGAAGCTGCTTCCTTGCGTTGCATATCCTCCTTGGTATTTAATAGAATAGTTCGCGCTCTCAAAATCAAGTGTCCATTCCGGGGCGAACAGAACCCGAAAATGAGCACGCGCGAAGCGTCGACGTCATTCTACTGGCGGCAGCAGACAGAGAGTGATATCTCCTTCTGAAAAGATATATCTCTCTCACACACACACACTCTCTCTCTCTTTCTCTGCGTGTAACAGCCCAAGATAAAGCCTGCCAGCTTGCTCAGGACGAAAGCGGAGTCTAGACTGAACGGCACTCCCCTCTCCTAAGGTAGGGGGTAGTATTGACGGCCCCTCTAAAAATGTTAGGCATCCCCAATTCGCACTGCTAGGACGTTTCGTAGTACCTACACACCCCGAAGGACGAAAACAAAGGGGTGTCTGCGCGACACGTCGACAGGCGAACATCAGGAGGGGTCCTCGAGAGATGGGTTAAGGGAATGATGGACTGTTCTAGAAATGCATCATCATTTCCTTATGACGTTTAAACGCACCTATGGGGGCTCCCCTCCCCTCCCCAAAAACATCCCGCCGGGGATCTCATCCGACAGCAGATATACTCGTTACCCGGAAGATAACGGATTAACTAAGTAGAGTAGAGAGACCCGAAGGGAGATCCCGTTCCCCGTGGTGGCGGGATGGGAAGACTTCCCGGCCGGATAACCCCTTATCTCATTCATATACACAACGATGGCTTCGCGCCGAGACGTATGTATTCATGTATGTATGTATGTGTGTGTGTGTGTGTGTGTGTGTGTGTGGGAACGGGCGGGTGCTGGGTCGGGATTCACATCACAGAATATCCAGAAGAACAGCGGCGGCGGCGGCATTCAAACCGACGCGGGAGCAAACCCCCAACCCTCGTCCCGTGCTGCCTGCGCTTTTGCCGCGGGCGCGGGCCTTCAAACATACTTACGTACCCAGCCATATAAGCGGCGCATCCGTCCACCACGCCTCTCGCGCCCCCGGGGTTCTCGGTTGGGGTGGGGGAGCGACGGGGCGGTAGAGGGGACGGGGAGGAGGGTTGTTGATTCTTATATATGTCTAGGTAACTCAACCGGACCACGAGGCGAGGCGCCGGTCTCTTCCACGGCGGCCTACCCTGCCGGTACGGGCGGTAGTCCGTGCCAGCGTCATTGCCACGCACGAGCCGATAGATAGATAGATACACAAGGAAGGGATCGCGATCCCGCGCCGCTCCGTCTCTAGACCGGGATAACCGAGCGGTCCGTCGAGTCGGTCGAGTCGGCACGCCTGTTCTCGCGTCTTCAGGTAAGATGGGTAATCACATTCCAGGGGCAGCCACGGGGGCTTCGGCAGCGACTAGGTTAGATGATGAGCATGCGACCCGTAGTTTCATTTGGCGAGCGGCGAGTAGCTATGATGACTATATGTAGGTGTGTGTCTGTGTGCGTGTGTGTATTATCTGATGCGATAGTGGTCATGTGATAAGCACGTAGTAGGTGCGTCGGCCCCCCGGCGGCGATCTCTCAAACGTACACGACAGAACCCCTTCTCGATCTCCCCTCGCCCAACCATTATTTCGACCGCCTGCCCCCTTTTCATACAATAACCCGGGTGTCACTACAAAACCCCTATTCTACGGATCTCTGTAAGCAAGTGCGCGGGCACGAACAGACGCGTATTGCTCTCCGAATTCGCCAAGCAAAACCCCGTCGGCGAGATATTTTCACATCCGCCACCCGCCACCGGGTAGTGGGAGGTAAGGACTACTGGTAGAAACATGCTCGAGCCCGTCCGTGCTCACCTTCATGAGTACCGGCAGGATATACTCGTACGAGGGCCGTTGCTCCCGCTCCCTCTCCGGCCTCTAGTCCTGGGAGTTCGAGTTACTCCAGCCGACCCAGGAACGGGGCATGACACGCCACACCTTGACCTCGCCTGACCGTAGATCATCTAGCTTGAAGCTCTCCTGCTTGCACTTCTTGCTCTCGCGTCCCTGTTCCCATGCGCGGACCTTCTTCTTGGTGCCATCCCACTCGGCCACGATGGCTACGTGATCCGGCTTGCCCACCTCCGTCGAATATTTGGCGTGCATCGGACCGTGTTTGCCCGAGAACTTGGCGTTGCGGAAGGACACGATATCGCCAGGTCGGATTTCATCATTCATCTGCGTCGACGCGTTTGCGAGGTTGGCGTAAACCAGGGCGCCGTAGGCGCGCTTGCCGACAGGACGCAGTGCATCCGGGAAAGGCTTGAGGAGCTCGTAGACGAGACCATGGGGCGTCCCATCACCCACAACCGAGTTAATCTTTGGAGTGACTGCACTTGTGATTTGCCGCCCATACCTCTCGTATGCCTGCTCTAACTGGTCCTGGCGAAGAGTCCGGGGAGGTGCTTCGTGCCGCTGCTCAATCTCGGTGCTCGAAGGGTCTTGTGGGTCGAAGACAACAGTGATGACTGTCTGCGAAAAGTCCTGGAAAAGGATGAAGATCTCCTTGGTAACCGATGTTCGGCCATCTGGGCCGGATACAGTAGAATCCTTAGTTTCGGAGTAAATGTCCTGTCGGCCTTGATAAGCTGGAGGAAGTCCATTTGGCGAGAGCCACCAGTTCGTTTGTGTAGCCAAGTCGATATCATTAGCCATAAACCCGGTCTCCGCAGAGATCGATGGCCTTGGTGCGTCCACTGATCTTCGCACGCCCCCTGGCCTCTGGACATCTAAAGATTGCCGCGGGGGTGCCCGCGCTGGGATTGGGGCCGGGGCTGATGGCGGTCCACGGGGAGGTGGCGGTGCTTGATAACTCGGGGTGGCCTCTTGGGTAGGCTGCGCTTCCTCTTGTGTCGACACGCTATGGGAGTGAGAAGCGGGGACAGCTTGACTTCCGTTGTAATTATAAGGATCGTAGTCATCAATAACATGTGATTGCGGTGCCTCCTTTGGTGGGGGCGGGGGTGGAGGAGCAGCGCGGGGCACGTCGACGGATGCCCTAGGGCTGTGTACAGACCTACTAGGAACCGGCGGCGGGCCGGTCATGGGAGCTGCAGCAGTAGGAACCGGCGGGGGCAAGGATGGCGGGGTATCAGAGACAGGGGAGAGCACGGACGTGCTATCGTCTAGACTTGCTTCCCGCTCATGTGATTTAAGAGCATCCTTATGCGGTGCAGAGGATGCAATATCAGTGTCGTAGTCACCCTCGTACTCAGTATTTTCGGTTTCTTCTCCATTGTCCAGGGGCCCGGGCTTCATCGGTGACGCCACCCTCTCATCAGCGGTTGAAGCACGACTTGGAACACCTGGGGGAGGTGGAGGCGGCGGTCGGCTCTGCGTAGCGGGCGGTGCACCACTCGGTATAGGGGGCGGCGGACGACTGTGTCTCTTGTTTGACTGTGGGGAGATTGGCGGTGACGTGGGCCCGGCGTCTTCGTTACTGAAATATGTGGCTCCCTTGTCGACGCTTGGCCGCGGGGACGACGGGAGAGGGGGCGGCGAGACTGGGATAGGCGGTGGTGGTGCTCGACCCATGGGAGCAGCCTCTGCCAATTGCGCCTGCGGTGGATTCTCATATAGCTCATCATCCGGGTCGGAGCCTGGTGATGCTACGGCGGCGGGCGGAGGTGGAGGCGGCGGTCGAGCTAGTTCTTCATCAGCAAATAGGTCAATACGCCACCAGTGGATTGTCTTACTCTGTGTGGGAACAGGAGGCGGTGCGGGGCGGCTTTCCGGAACAGCTGGTGCTCCGCCAGCGGTTGGGAATGAACCTGAGGTAACGTTAACACTCGGTATTCTGCAGGGTAACTCAACGGCCATATTCCTTAGGCTCACCTTCTGGTACGTCGCTGTTTGGGCTGGTAGGAGCTGCAACTGGTGTGGCGTTTTCCTCAGCAGTATCGCCTTGTTCAGGTTCGACTACTTCTTCCTGTTGCTTCGGCTGGCCCATACCGGGCAGAGCCATTATCGTCGGGACCGGTGGGGCCGCTGCTCTGGGTGAGGAGGATTCTTCAGCTACCTCGCTCGACCGGCGTCCTTCGGTTAATGACTTCTTCTTCGGGGGAACGGGGGCGCCCATGCCCATTCCCATGCCAGGCGGTCCAAACATGCCGTGGAAACCCATGCCGCCACTCATCTTGGCCATCCGAGCGCGTAGTTCTTCCCTCCGCCTGGTTTCTGGGTCTTCCTCCTCTTGTTCATCTTCTTCCTCGACTTCTTCAGCCGGTTCTGCGGCTGCGGTGTCCGGAGCACGCGAGCTGGGCGTTGGTTGGGCGTCACTATCCTCCTTCTCAGTAAGGTCTTCTTGTTCTTCGGTTGTATCTCCAGCACCGGACATGTCTGCCTCGTTCCCATCATTCTCGACAGGTTCCCTCGTAGACTTTCGCCGTGCCGGTAACGGCTGTTTTGGTGGGCTAAACTCGTCGACCGAGTTCCTGCTGATATCGAGGGACTTCTTACTAGCGACCTCGGCTGCGTCCTTGCGCTCCATCGGTGCGTGGTGAGCCGCTGCCTCATCTACGGCGGGCATCTCCAGAGTTGTCTCGCTTTCGGTACGCTTTGGCGGCGGACGCTTGGGCTTCGCCTTTTTAGCAACAGCTTCGGCATGGCGTTGGGCTTGTTCCGCCTGCTGCTTCTGAAGCAAAGCGATACGCTCCTTCAGACTTGTGGGCTTAGGTTGGTCTGCGTCCTCGCCCTCGGTGCCGGCCGTAGGGGCTAGGCCGGCCTTTTCTGCCTGTTCTTGGTTTTGGGTCTCTCGCTCTTTGATCTCTGGGTCTTCCTCCCGTCGATACACCCTCGCAGTCGGAGCTTGCTGGGGCGGGGGCACGTAGGCATTCCTACTGGGAGGCGGTGCAACAAAAGGTTTCTTGATGAATCCCGATCCACCAGAGCTCAGTCCTCCAGGTTTGAAAGGCGCAACGGGCGGAGCAGCGGCCTTGTTGAAAGCCGCAATACGATCTTTGAAGGAGTTGCTGACCGGTTTCTGCGTGACCGGAGGAACTTGTTTAGTTGGCGGCGGAGATTTAGGGGGCGACTGGGTTGATGTAGAGGCGCTCGGAGAAGCGGCAGCTGGGGCCGTAACAGGTGGAGGGACAGGTGCCGGAACGGGTTCTGGTTCGGGCGCCTGGTTTACAGGAATCATCGGGGCAGGAGGCGAACGGGGTGCGGCGGGCGGTGATGTAGGAGGTGAGGCGATAGCCGGCTCCTGGCGCACTTCTTCCGACTGCTGCCCAGCAGGCCCCTCAGAAGGTGCAGCGGGGGCCGCGGGTGCAATATCAGGAGGGAGAGCCGGGGCGTGTTCCGACTTCTTGCGGATTCTCGTCGGACGCGGAGGGGCTGTAGGCTCGTACTTCTCGACAAAGTTTCGGGGAAAGATGCCCTCATGCTTCACACCCGATTCATCGACGTACTCTCCACCGTACCACTCGGCATCCTCTTCGTCGGTAACGGTGATGATCTGGCCAACGCCGAAAGGTAAGTCGTCCTCATGGTTCGAGGCATACTCATAAAGAGCCTTGACCTTGAAGGCCGTTGCCATGGCTGCTCGGCGTGGGTGAGCTCGCGGGGTCTCAGTCCGAAGGAGCCGACGATGATTGTACCGGCGGGGTTGTGTGTATTATTTAGATATGTATTGGAATGCGGCGAACAAGAATGCAAACCGATGATGGTGTGGTGATGATGATGATGATGTATTTACTGCTTTGATATCGACAAATCCGAAGCTCTGGTATAGGCCAACAGCTATTCCCAGCGGCAGATAGAGTTCTGGGTAGTTACAATTCTCAAACAAGGGAAGGAGGATACTCGGCGAATGCGAATTGATGAGTGGATGAGGCTGAGCATTTGGAGAACAGCCTGTAAGAGCTCAGAGCTGGAGTAAGTAAGCCGACGTCAGCCCATCCAACATCTCTTGCCTACTGTACAATACATACAAACACATGCAGCGGACTGCGGGAGAGATGAAAACGGGAAACAATGTACACACACAAAGTACGTTAGCGTAACAGTGGCGTTATGCCGATAGAACGAAACGAAACCCTCCAGGCCGAGGGCGTTCAGTGAGTCAAAAAGTTCGAAGCCGAGTATAATTACTGTCGCATAACCCTAGTCCAGGTAGGTACTCGGTAGCTTTATTATTGCATTAAAGCATTTCGGTGGAAAGGTCCGGGTCCCTGAGATTTGGATGCCTGATTCACCAATGACCCTTGGTGTGTCCCGGGATTGAGGGAGATTGGGGGGGGGCCGGCGGGGGATGCGTCAATTGCAACCGGGGATTCAATCAATGCAGTCACCGAAACATCGAACCAATCAAGCAGCTGCCCACCTCGTGCGTACTGTACGTATTGCGACATCTTAGAGTTGCACAGCCACACGTACATCAGCCACAAGTGTCATATGTGGCTTTGTACACTGTGCAATACAAGTCCTGACAAATGTAGTATCGTCTGTATGTATGTTTTTGCCATTCCTCGGCAGCTTCAGTGCCTTTTTCTTATCGTCGTCATCCGCCGTCAGAACTTCGGTAGCCACCTGCAACCAGAGATTCAGTCAATATGTCTTCGCAGACGAAGAAAGCACCACCAAAGGGGATCCTCAAGAAGCCCACAGCTGCTGCATCCCCGGCCCCGTCCCCGTCTGCGTCTGCATCTGCGTCTGCATCTCCATCGCCCCAGCATAAGAAGCCGGACCCGCGCGAGATCGCCATCCAGCACGCCAAGATAATCCACGACCGGCGGGCGCTCGAGGACACCATCACCGACTCCATCATCCTGCTGGCCAAGCTCCCGACCATCAAGGAACCCTCCTCCTCCCCATCCCAGACGACACCAACAACCACGTCAACAACAACAACAACAACCGCCTCCGCCTCCGCCTCCTCCACCGCCAATGGCTACTCCGAGCAAGACGCGGAGCTCTTCAAGTCGCACGTCCGCCTCTTCCAGCCGTCGGACTACGACGCGCTGATCGAGGAGCGCAACGCGCTGGGATCGTGCGGGTACGGGCTCTGCGGGCGGCCGCGGACGCGGCTGGGCCCCGGCGCGGGGGAGTACAAGCTGCTGAACTGGGGGCGGCGGGACTTCGCCATCGTGCCGCGGGCCGAGGCCGAGCGCTGGTGCTCGCGCCGGTGCGCGCGCCGCGCCATGTACGTCAAGGTGCAGCTGAGCGAGACGGCCGCCTGGGAGCGCGCCGGCATCGAGACCATCCGCATCGATCTCCTCGAGGAGCAGGAGGCGGAGCAAGAACGGCAACAGCAACAACAACAACAACAACAACAACAACAACAACAACGGCAGCGACAACAAGAAGTGCCGGGGAAGGAGAAGGGTGAGGATGAGAATGCCGCCGCCGCCGCCGCCGCCGCCGCTGCTGCTGCTGCTGCGGCACAGGTAGCGAGGGACGAGACGGACAGGAGGCAGAAAGCCGCCAAGGACGCCAAAGACCTCGCGCTCGAGCGAGGCGACACCGACATGAAGAAGGCGGCCAAGCGGCGCATCAACGTCACCATCCGAGAGAAGAAGGTCGTCGCCGAGGTGCGGGAGCCGTCACTCGCCGCGGATGGTGGTGGTGACCGCCATCTGGTGCTCGACGGTTACAAGACCAAGTTCGATCCCAAGTCGGAGACTATCAACGGCGGCAAGGGTACTACTACGATCCCGAACGCCAAGGAGGAGGACGACGGCAAAGCAACGGGGTGATTGATGGCTGCATGCACGCAGTAATGTCCACGCACCTCTTGACGGTTTCCGCATTTACAGGCGTTTGGGGAAAGAAGCATAAACTGGTTAACTAGATACCCTACTTTGAAGACAACGGAATAGCAGCATATAGCACAGCGTGAAGGGGTATTACGTGTCACGACGTTCCCCTGGATATTTCTCATATCACCACTCATCTACTACAAACTCGATGGACTGACACCCGCCCAAACGCCATGAGACAATACCCAAACAACCTTCGAAGCTGTTGACCGGCCAGGACGCCAGGCACGCTGGATTGCCGTCGTGAGATATTAGTCCAGCGGCTCGTCTTGTCATTTTAAAAGGGCGGCCAGCAGGGTTCCAAAAATGCAGTTAGGGGTTCCGTGTCATGGCGTTTGAAACGTGATTGTCATCGGAAACGGAAAGCACTAGAAAGTCAGGAGCGACAGAGCCCACAGCACGTATCACATCACAGAGTAGAGACCGGGGGTGGGGGAGGAGATTTGGCCATCAACCGTCATCTCCGGAGTTCTCCAGAGAATCGGGGACACCTTTGTGGGGAAAAGATCTCTCGTCTTTTTGCAGAGCTAGATCTAGAATGCACTCACTACCGTCCAATTTTCATGTAGACGCCATAGAAGCCGTAATAGCCGTGAGAACCGATACCGTAAAGCCCAACCTCGACCATACATAACCCTATCCTCGTCAAGGAACCCTCCGTACGTGCTTCGTCTATCGGGGGGCACGGTCGCCGAAGCGGCGGGGTCGCTCGGCGGTCTGCTGCTGGGTGACGGGAACCACGTTGACGGGGACCGAGTCGAACTAGAACAGCCAAAGTCAGCGATTGCGCACAGGCCTCTACCGTAGCAGCACCTGGGAGGATACGTACGCCGAGGTGCTTCAGCAGGTCCTTGGTCTCGACGTCGATGTCGAGCTGGCCGCTCTCCGAGTTCTGGGCGAAGTCGAGGGCAGAGACCTCGGGGACGTATTGATCCTTGCGTTCTCTCTCCTCCTCCTGCAGCTTGAAGGAGATACCGCGGACGGGGCCACGCTGAATACGCTTGATCAGGTGGGTCGTGTAGCCAGCGATCTGTATATTATTTTTCAATTCTTGTCAGCGGACTTTCCTTCTCCGGAACTAAGATTCCCGCATGTATGCTCGCGCCGGCGGTCGCGCAACGGAGAGGCTTTTTACCGACCTTGTTTCGGAGACGCTTGGACGAGATGATGGCAATCTCATCGCAGACTCGCTTGTTGGTCTCGAAGTCGAGAGTGAGTCTGGGATAGTACCGCTCAATGATGACCTTGGCGGACTTCTTGACGGTCTTGGTACGGACACGACCCATGTTGGCGGTGTTGGCTGCGAAATTGGGCGAGGGTTAGTAGGGCTCAGATGACGCCGTCAAGGAAGGGAATCGTGGGTTCGTCGTGGTCGGTCTTGGACTCTTGCGAAGAGGTCGGAGAGTTTGCGCACACCAAATCAAAAATTATTGAGGTGCGCCCGGTGTTTGGTGTGGGGAGTTTCGGCAAAATCGAGGGCAGAGCGGGTCAACGAATTTTCATTGGCTGAGAACCTGACTGCTGTTTCGAGCTGTGGTGATCCGGACTGACAGCCGAAGTCAGCTGTTTCCCCAGCTATTGTCAGCTACAGTGTCTTGTTGCTTACCCTCCGAATCTGTCCCCGGTACGGTACTTCGTGGGCATCCACACCTCGTACTGCACGAGAGCATCACCGTCCACTTAAGTATTCCGGGGAACTACTTATCTTGGTAGCCTTAAGACCCGATATGTGAATCTGACCCTATTGGTCTGGATTCCGCGTCTTCTTATCGACGTTATTCATGCTAATTGTGTAGCGGTCAGTAAACTTAAAAAGTCGACACCCATAACCAAGAGATGCGGACTTCATAGACAACAGTTAATACAGCCTTCTCCGTACTGTAGGGAGGTATCATCATCACCTGTAGGTATTCTACAAGATATAGTACACACGGGGATCAGCACATCAGCCCCGGAAACTTGCCCAACCAGCCTAGACCCTCTCCAGGGGCCGGATACAGGCAAGGCCAAGCAAGTATCCCGTGTTCCGTTCTCCTCTTATAGATTCCGTCCAAAGTCACCTCTTCCAAATCCATAGCTCTGTAAATTACCATAGCGTTGGGTGCCGAAGGAGCGAAACTCGTTCCTCCTCGACGGACTGTAAGGCACTGTCGGCTTCCTGTTTGACGAAAAATGCTCCTCATATAGCGAGTAGCGTCCCACCATCTCCTTCTGGACAAGAACCGTCTCAGCGTAAGCATCTTCCACCTGCATAATAATCTTTCCCCTCGAATCGACTTTGGCTACCTTGACGTCGGCATATTTCTTGGCACCGCCACGAGTTTCGAGGTCGAAGGCTGTCAGGTCCGGGTCCCTCCTCATTTTCGAATTGAAAGACGCATCCTGCCCTATATCGGCGATGAAGCCTCCGACGCCCAGTATGGGATTGTGGTTCCCGGTTGGCTGGTGCCGAGGCATCACAACCCTTGCCTCGACCGGCGGATGGTTCAACTGGGGCCCATAAAGCGGGTGGTTCTCCTGAAACCTGCGCGTTCGCAGGTACGAGAGACCAGCCGAAGGGTGGGTAATGGGTGGCCCGCTTTCACTATAAACGTTGGGTCTGGTAAGCTCGTACATCTTGTTGGGAGTGGCTTCGGCGGGATTAAAGGGCTGTGTGAGGGGCGCGAGGTCCAGGAATCGGCTGACGAGTCGGTACAACTCAATCTTTTCGGATCGCAGCCGCTTCATGTACTCGACGAGCTGTTCCTCGGTCACGTCAGCGGCCGTGACGGGTTCCGGAGGGTCCACAGCCTTCTCGATCGCCTTGCTGGCTTGATCCTTGGTCATCTCCGCTGCAAGGCGCTCCTTCAGGAATGCGCGGAATTCGGTCCGTCTGCCTCTCACTTCTTTCTCGAGGTATTTGCCGAATGCACCGTCTGTCATTCCTGCGAGCCAGGGTCCCTTGAATCTCCATCGCTTGTTTTCCAATTCCTCTTCTTTTCCCTCTGGTATGGCTGTCACATCGCGATCTTCCTCGAACACCGACTTCGGCTTGTTAGTGGCGTCTTCCAAGTCTCTATAATCGACTGCCGGGACTGTGAGCGGTAGGTGGAGTTCCTGGAATTTCTCTAGGGTGATGGTGTGATCTGATGCAGACTGGAAATCCGTGACATGTTCGATCGAGTCGACCTGCCTGACGCGCACAAGGGGAATGGTGGTGTTGGTGGTGGTCTTCAGCGGCAAGGGCCTCTTGAAACCCCAATCACCGGTGATGCGAGACGAGGATGGTGTGGTTACGGAAAGATGTGTCGGGAAGGGTATCGTAGCAGTCGGCGAGGAATGTTTGGTTGCCGAGGAAAAATCGCCTGGCGGAGCAGGAATGGGAGCCGGCATAGAGAACATACGAGATGCCCTCAGAAGCGCCGCACCCGGAGAGACACTCCGAGTGGTCATCTTGGAGACGTCCGCTCGGTGATGAGCTGAATCCCGTCAGAATTGGCCTTCGGACCAGCTCACTTAAAAAAAAAAGCCGTGTAAAGTAGATCAAGCGGGCATGTATCGTACGTACACAAGCTCGAGCTACTACTAACTTTAGGTACATAGGTATGGAAGTTTTCGACGGGGCCGTCCAGCCGATCCATCCTATCGGCAGAACACCGGGAGGTACAGTCCACCTAGCCGGCCACCCCGCGTCTGTTGCTGTAGGTACTGTATTGGTTGTACACTATATACATACTCCGTCCATATGAGTACAGTAACATTAGCTTGCATCATTAAACATACTTAAACGTAGAGTTACTACTGCGCAGCTGTTGAACCGATCTTTGTCATCAAGTGAATCTTTTAAGAAAGTTACCGTTGTCCAGGGGTTGAGTCCGATATGGAAACAGTTGATCCGGCGACCGGCCGGCCTCTTGGCTCCGATGCCATTCAAAGGGTCCTATTCATTGCCGGCCCCGTTCATGTCTACAATATCCCGCCCATGACACCGGGGAAAGGCCATGTGGCCGCCTCGTGGACAGCAGATGGCAACAAGCTCCAGATATTCACGGCTCGCATGCGAGTTATTGAGACCTCGGTCATCTTGCCCGACGGGGACGAGAAGGTGAAGACGGACATCGTCTTAGAGGACCCCAGCAACGGCCAGCTCTTCGCGGCTGCGCCTTATACTGCACCGGCCGTCGTGGAGCCCGCGTCTGATAGCTCGCGCTTCTTCGCACTCAGGGTCCAGGACGAGGCCGGACGGAAAGCCACTCTGGGCGTCGGGTTCGAGGAGAGGAGCGAGGCCTTCGACTTCAGCGTCTCGCTGCAGGAAGCGCAGAAATCACTAGGGTGGGAAAGGAGCGACCCGTCCGGAAAGAAACCGCCGGCAGCCCAGCGGAAAGACAGTGAAGAGAAGAGAGATCTTAGCTTGAAAGAAGGCGAAACTATTACAGTCAATCTGCCGCCGAGGTTTGGCAGACGAAAGCCAGACACACCACAGCCTTCTAATGCGAACACCTCGTCCTTCTCCCTCCCTCCCCCACCGTCATCATCAAATTCTCGTGGCTCTGGCATACTTCCTCCCCGTCCGACTTCATCGAGTGCCAGAGAACCAAAGAAACCGTCCGCTGAAGAACTTGGCTTCGATGATGGTAAATTCGGAGAATTCGCTTGATAAGCAGCCCCTTCGATCCAGATTACAATAGGGTCATTTCCTTCCCGGTTCTCCAGTAATCGTATCTTTCTCGGCGCCGTTGAATACCAAATGGTGAAGCCTCGTTGACCAGCTCCGAACCAGTCCAACGGGAGGTTTTGAGTAAAACAGATTCATCTTCTGCAGTAGAGAGGCGGCCATCATATCTGATGTAACATAGCCAAATGGGTTCCAGTTAAGGCAAACTGTTCCGTCTATGTCCCAAACGCCTGGTCATGGTGTTTTCCGGCACCATGAGGCCCTCGCGAGTGAGTTTCTGGGAGGAATTTTGAAGAGATGAGCGATTGGCGGGCCAGTTCACTGCTCCCCAAAGATCACCCGAGCGCTGTTGGGGAACGGTGCTATGCAGAGAGTATACGGGATTTGGTAGTTGGTGGAAGCCATCCAGAGCATCGGTCTGAAACGGAGAGAATGCGCGTTGAAACTGCCTCGCTCCAGTACACTGTAGACCATCGTAGGAGGCTGCGAAGGCTGTGGCCGGCGGCCAAAAAGGCGGCGCCAGAGATGGTGGGGGAGGAGGGTAGTAGTTCCCGTAAGAGTAGCCACCCGGAGGCTCCATCTGTCCCGAAAACTCGGCTTCGCGATCTCGCCTGACCTGGCACCAGCGCTCGCGGCACTGGATCTCGACGGACAGCTCGCTCAGCCGCAACAGGATCCCCCTCTCCTTGTCCACGGCGTCCTCGACCCGGCGCATCAGGTACCCGCGGCGCCTCTGGTTGTGCCCCGGCTCCTCGAAGGTCTCGCTGCCCGAGACCCGCTCGTCGGCCGCTCCCAGCCTCGCGAACAGGTCGCGGGCGTCCTCGTCGTGCCTCTGCAGCTCGTCGAGGAGCAGCATCCGCTCGTCGGTGAGCTCCGCGAAAGTCCGCAGCCGGAGGCCCAACTCCAATGAGCTGGTAGATGTGTGACACTGTTCTCCGCGGTTCAGCCGGCTGTTTGTCGACTCTCGGTCTCGGGCCGGTTTGGAGTCCCTATTTCTCCGGTCGCTGCGTTCCCGGTACTCTCCGTGCCGCCCCATCCTCTCACCAGACATTGCAGGACCCATGAAGAAGTAGGCTATTCCACGGTGCACATAGCGAAGGTGGCGCTTATGGTGTGTCGGAGGAAAAGAAGCTATGCGTTTCGGTCCCGAAGAGCTCTTTATATCCATCAAGTAGCCTTTCAATCTATCTGCAGGTGCATTACGTGACAATGAGACATACAGTCAGGATGAGGGAGCATAGCATCCTGTGAAAGTCCCCCTTAGAGCGGTCTATTGCAAGTAAGTGATCAGAGACATGTACACCGTCCATTATCACACTCTAGGGTGAATTCGTTCCCCTGGGCCTCTTGACACTCCTGTAGCGAAGAGAACACTGTCCAACTTTGATGAAGTTCGCCTAGACCTCGCTCTGGGAAGTGTTGTACTAGGCAGTGGAACATCGATCACTCCTCATATTCCCTTTTCCCACATTGTCAGTAACAATCACAGCTGGTGAGCTGGGCCCAAAACCTAAAGCTGGCCAGATGGTTCCAGACAAGCGACAGACCTCTCTTGAGTCACTCTACCGCATAGCACTTTTCTCTGTCACCTTCCACGTGACAAAGGACTAGATCCATATGCCTGCATCCTCGAGACCCTACGACAGAATGGGGGAACTCTTTCCACTTACGTCAGTTTCTAAATTAAGCGATGTGGTAAGTGGTTAGTAATTGACACTTGGAGGGAAGGCGTGGGTTCCTCTCGGAAAAGGGGAATGCTGAACAACGACACGGGGAAACGCTGAGATAATCCAAAATATAAGAGAAGGGGGTGGATTTACTGGATTCATCCTGATGCCAATGCTCTACGAGGAGCTTGGGAATCCATCATGACAGACAATCGATCAGTAACTCACAGTAACTTGCAGTTGTTTCCCGTGCGTTTCCAATGAATCAAGCTCTGTGTCACGTACCCATTGGGCGGGATGTGATATACTACACAGCGGCATCTCTGTCTTATCGTGATATATCTGACAATTACCGGAGCCATCCCCAGCTGCCGCTGTTTGTCTCCAGTCTGCTACATCTTAAGTTACTGCTAGCCATTACAGAAGAAGCAGGCATCGTACAGAACCCCCATGGAGAACCCACGCATTTCTACGCGGAACAGAAGATCACTGTCCCAGGAAGCGCCCGTGATGCGGGAGTCCGTCTACGCCGAGGACTCTGCTACCAGTAATTGACACTACCGTGGGCTTCAAGCCGTCACATCAAGGCAAGCAAGTGCATCTCCACGCACCAGCACGACCACCTTTTACCCAGGCCGTACTTGTAGGTAGCCTCCATACATCAAAGTCCATGTGTCTGGCGATCTACGTACTACCTCATCAAGGCATTCCACAAAAGCAGGTTCCCTGTACCTAGTTGCTCGATCCAAAAGGATAACCACACATACAACCGGCTCTCAGACACCCCCAGACGAACATTCCAGCTACGACTCATCTGCCCCCCGCCCCCATCAAAACCAGACCTCGTAGCAACCAGCTTGCCGCACCTGAAGAATCCCGCTGGCTACTTATGTACCCTACCCAAATCGCGGCACTCGGGACAGAGAGAGCACACATCCACACACACATATTACGCAATATAGCTAGATCACCCCGACCCAAGGACCGGTTAATGACAGGAAAAGAGGCAGGCCCCCCAGGCATATCGTCGCGACCTACCCGCCTACCTACGGAAGCAGGTAGGTACGTGTCGCTAGGGACATGGAGTAGGAGCCCAATACCATAAGAATCTGTGGGGGTTCTAAAAGCCCGCGCAGCTAAGTAGCTGCTGAGTGATCCTATGCACGACCACCGGATAACGTATAACGGGGAAACGGAATGGCAAAACGCTTTACCAACGCAAGTCACCAAAGGCCTAACGCCGAAAAGGTGATCGAACGGCCTATCTGCGTAGAAAAAGTCAATCCGGTGCATTCGGTGTCGCTGTTCCTCATGGGAAGGATCTGTTATGTGGGTGGCTTCCCATATATAGAGGTTCCAGGTGTGCTATACGAGGCGGTAGCAAGAGTCCGGGTAATGGTAAGGTAAGTAGGCTTGTTACCATTTTGCCCGCGGAATATAGCAAGTACAGACACAGAGGCGCCTCTCTAGGATACGTGGCGGTTGCTCTTCGCTACGACTCACATCCCGTGGCTATTGCCGAAGGATGCCTCATGCGGGCAGCAAGGATCGGTGTCGGTCCCCGTGTACTTATGCACAATCAGCGAGTACACAGCATTTCCGAATTAGCCGCGCGCCAGGAGAAGCAGCAGCATGGAAAATTATAGAGTTAGGGCCCCATGGCAATGTCTTCGGAGTACGGACATATCGTCCCCAATGTCATATATCCTCACTACTTGGCTATGTGTAGCCTACATCTCAAAATTGCGGAGGTTGTCGGCTTGCTCATACAGTATAACCCTAGGATCAGTTCCGACGTAGTACCATCATCCTACTGCTTTTACTCAACATCCCTCTCTGCCGGCCCAATAAAGAGCCTCCCATTACTCCCCCGTACAAGTTTGTGACCTTAAGCCATTCTCATCACTGGCATATACTGCGCCTTCAGTCCAGTAGGAGAGCATGGCCTATTCGTCCGCGACCTGCAAGCCTTCCCTAAGACCCTCAACCTTCAGCTCCTCGCCAGTGGCGCGAGCGTAGATATCCTTGACGTCGTCCGTAGTCGTCTCGAAGTGCGACTGAGCGTCGTAACTCTTGGAGATGAAGATGTTGTCGTTCTTGCCGCTGTCGATGGGCTCATACAGCGGGATAGGGGGACCCTTTTGAATTTCGTTAGTCTTGTCTTGTCCACCACCGGATGTATCCTGCTCTACTTACCATGAACTGCTCCTCGACCTTGCCTAGGCGTTCAATACCGGGTTGCAGCTCCAGGTGGTGGTTCGAAGAGGTCTCGGCGATGGTCGACACGATTGCGATATAGTAACCCTTGGGACACACGTTATGCGCAGACGAGACACAGGCAATGTAGATATCTAGTTTTAGGTTAGTCTCCGACAGCGTTCCTTGAGCATCTCCAAATATCCAACTCACCATTCTTCCGGTCCACTTGGGACTGGGGGATGATCACCTGACAAGAGTCGTTGTCGTTCGTGCCAGCCAGGGGATGCTTCAGCACGCAGATAGCACGCAGCACATGGCCGACAACCTTGACCTTGTTGGGGAAGTAGGACGGGTCACCCAAGATCATCTTCGCTCTAGTCTCGAACTTCATCTCGGGCTCGATGCCCGTCATGGTCGCCTTAATACCAGTGGCCTTCTCACCCTCATAGATGATGTCGTCGACCTGTGTGTTGAGCATGTACGTACCACCGTAAATGGCCGAGAGACGGGCAAAACCTTGAGGTAGCTCGCCCAAGCCGTACAGGGGGTAGATGTAAGGGGATTTGCCGTATCTTGCGACGGAGTTACCATAGAGGCGGATCCGCTCGATGACCTCAGGTGCCTTGCCCGGCTCATCGATATAGCTATCATTCAGATAAAGTGCCATGGCGTGCCCGATGAAATCCCGGGTGCCAGGCTCGAGACCGAACTTGTCGTAGACATCCTTCATTGTACCAGCCTTGAAATCCAGACCTATGAAACAATACCGTCAGCCTCGGGGCATATTCTTCATACGTACCAACAATGGTAGATATTAGGACAACCCTCACTCACCCTTGTGCGTCGCGGGATCTTTGACATCAAACGTTCCAACCCACTCGATGAAGCTCTTCATGCGGCGCTTCTCGAAGATGCCCATGAGAGGAGACTTCAAGGCCTCGGCTGCATCTGAGGGGACCTTGGCCACGGTGGCCTTGGAGCCCTTGCCCTGTTGCACAAAACTGCCGGCGACTTGTCTGAATTCGAGGTAACGGGTTACGTCGGTGGAGACCAGGATGTTGGTCAGCTCGCCCGAGGACATGAGGAACTTGGGGATGAGGTCGATGTTCCAGTCGTTGGCGCGGCCGTACTTCTTCCACGGCTCTTCACCTTGGCTGTAGTTGCCATATTTCTTGAAGAGCTAAGGGGAGACCCTCGTCAGTTACCGCAGAGGACAGGGAACAAAAGAAGGAACGGGTTGATTGTAGTACGTACAGTCTCGAGGTTCACCGACGCAGCCTCCCTGTATTGGTTTCCGGTTAGCTATAATTCACGCCAATGAGGGGCAGGAGAACGGCACAAGGAAGCTGGAAATACAAAGAGCAGTGGGAATAGATACGTACCCTCCGTAGTGATCATTGCGATCGATATGCAGGACCTTCTTCCCCTTGACACTTAGCACACTGTGATGGGGGATCCCATGTTAGTTCCGTCGCTTATGTATGTTACGAGCTCTCCCGAGGAGATAACGGCGATCTGCATACCCAGAGAGAATGCACTCGGTCAAACCTATCGTGTTACGGTTTTTGATTAGAATCATTCAGAAAAAAAGAAACCGAAGCTCGTGTGAGACAACAGCTCTTCCAACCCCGCCAAGGGTTTTCATCCCGTATGAAGGCGGGGTGGAAAAGGGGAAGCTTCAGAAAAAAGAGCAGGGTCTTTCTCGGGTTGACTTACCAGTGCCCAAAACGATGACATCGTACTCCTTGGCTATCTCATCCATGGTGGGCAGGTAGATTAAGCAGGTCGGCTAGGTAAGTTGTAGTATCAGGAAGCAGCAAGCAAACAGGTCAGAGAAAACGGGGACTCGACTCCAGGTCAAGTTGATTATGTAGAAAAAGTATCGGTGAGAGACGTCTCGATATGAATCCCAAGTTGGCTTGTGGTTCTAATCAGTCTGTTCATTCGATGCCGGCGCGCGGGGAGGGAAAAGAGAGGGTCGAAGTCCATAGCTGCCACCAATAGAAAAGCGTAGCCTGGAGCTAGAGCCCGACTAGTGTCCCCGCTCAGGTAGTTACGCCCCCGTAACACCCCCGTAACGCCCCGGTAACGCCCCCGTTACACCCAAGGATATGGACTTACATACTATACCTAATTACATAAAGCCCAAATACCCCTTTAAACCCCCCTTTTGCCCATAGTATGGGGTGCATGCGTCTCTGCCTCATGACATGTCCCCGAGCTCGACTCATTAAAGCTCGGATCTCTTCCAATCTCTGTTTTTAAATGAACATAGGGGCCGCCCTTCTTTACGGCACGAATATACAATATCGAGACATTGCCACCAAGATTGAGCTACTGGGTCTATGTCTAGAGCTTCTGATTTCATTTGCTTCGTTATAGACACACGCACATAAAATATATACATATGCATAGGTCTAGCCTACTCTGAGGGCTTCGCATTTCCACGGCGCTCATGTTCTCTGTACCTTGTAGGCCTCTGGGAAATTATACAGTAATTTAGGGACATTTGACATGCTATGGCCGCGCCGTCTGTTGCGTCTCCACCGGTCTTGACGGCAGCATAGACGGATCGGTCTTTTCCGCGCCAGTCTTCTCTGGCTCAAGCTCCGATTCTAGTGGCTGACCCTCTTGTGAGCCGTCTTCCACAGCCTGCTTTTCAGCATCTAGAGCTTCCTCCGCCTCGAAGTAATTGCGGGGCTTATACGCCTCGCCGTTGCCGCTGAGATCGATCTCAGGATCAGATTCGGCCAGCACTCTAGCGTCCTCCCATAGATAGTACCGCTCCGTAAGGGCATGTCTGATGGCCTTCATAGTCTTGCGAACCTATAGGTGACACACCTGTTAGCTCCTTTGCTCTCCCACACTTCCAAGACCCCATCCATGCCCATCCGGTGCTGCCAAGGGTCTACCTATATCAAGTCTTACCTCGGCCAGCCTCTCCGCCGTCTCCTCGACGCCGTTCTTAAGGCCCATGTTCTGTTTCTCTCGACGGTGTGTGGCGATGCGGTTCTGCTCCTTGACGCACACCCACCAGAGCTTGTGCAGGTCCTCCCAGCTCTTGTGCCGCAGTTCCTCGACCGTCCAGCCGCGCCCGTGCTCGGCGTCCTCCTCGGGCGTCAGCAGCAGCTTGTCCCTGCCGTAGAAGAACTGCCAGAGCCCGTGGTTCGGGTCGACCTGGACGTCCGCCGCGGGGTCGTAGTCCGTCGGCTTCGGCACCTCGTCCTTGCGCACGTTCATCCGGAACCGTGGACCCGACCGGTATATGCTACTCAGCCCCCGCAGTCGGTTGTTATCGCGGCGCGGCCGCCGCATGCTCTGCGTCGGTGTCGTGGAGAAGGGACATCGTTGCTGCTGTTGTGTGGAGGCGGACGAGGAGGATGTAGAGAGGACTGCGAGGGGCAGTATCTGAGAGGTTCGCAGGGTTTTGTATAGACTTAATATCCGCCCTCCAGAGGGCCGGAACGTTACTGCGCTCGCCATTGCGTGGATAGGCGCTGCTTTGTTACGCCAATCCAATTGTCGATATGGACCTTGGCAATATCCGAGTCTTCGAAGCTTTGACTTCAGGCGAATGAAATTTTGGTTCTTCCAATGGCAATAACCTATACGTGGCGCAGGGGCAATTGTGGCTTGCGCTCCAAAGTACGCTTATAGCTTCAGCCACAGCATGTTATGTAAACAGCGACTACGACTCAACAAAGTATGATGTTATAGAGTTGGCACATTTCGTTCTTGACGATTGATCTTAACTCTCAATACGTATTTGTCTGTAGAATTCTGTATAGCAGGTACAACGGAAAATTTTTCGTACACGAACGGCTTGTATTTCGCTAATTATCAGACCGACGCCCCTAATAGATAGCTAGACTTCCTATAGCGTATGCTTATTCCACTGCCAGATTTTGATAATCGAGAGAAGAGATAGGTTTTACTGTAGTTTTCGGATCCAGTATGTATCTTTTTGAATCTCGTTCTATTCTGTCTTCACGGCACTGCTATATTGTCCTGTAGCCTCACAGTCACTCATGCTCCCTGCTCTCGAATCCCACCATGCCTTCGGATATGGCGGAGGGAATATGAGCGTCTCCTTGCTTATAGCAGAGATCGTCACCATTAGACCGTACTTCAAGAAACCTGGTCGCGCCTTTCCTCATGTCAATGAACACGGTTTACGAACAGTCGACTATACCAGGCTTGAAATTGGTGCTCAGGGGCAGAAGATACGGAGATACTCGTGTCTCTGGCATACGATACTACATCGTAGGGGTAAGTTTAACATCCTGGTCAGGTAATTTTCCATCAATTAAGCCCTTCTCGATCCTCATATAGGTCAGAACTTCAATATTACAATCGCGTTAGACCCGACGCTAAAAGGTACCTGGCAGGGATGTCAGTATTCGGCCTGATACTCTGCATGACAATTTCTCTCGTGGATATGTTGCGCATGGTCCTAGGCAGAGTCCAATACCATCTGAGGTGGTAGGGAGCCTCAAGGGTCCATCATACTGACGATGACGATGGAGAAAGTACGGCGCAAAGGGGGCGATACTGGCCTACGGCATGTGGCCACACACTGCACGAAGAAGAATCCTCGATCTCAGAACCTTTCATGTCTGCCTATGAATCCGGTTATAGCCAGAGCTTGTTTGCCCACTTCATAAGGAAAATATGGGTTCGGAAAGCCTAATTCATGTGACAAGTGTAGAGGCTCTGGTCCCGCAGCAATCGCTTCGGCAAGTTTGCGTCGACGATAGCACTACTTTGCGGCGTATGGACGGTATGCTGCAATTGGCTGCAGTTCCATGGATATTTGTGTCCGTAGCAGGTTGTGTCCTTCGGTCGGCGCACGAGATGATATCTTCTCCTTATGTCAAGAGCTCTACGAGCAGGCCTTAATGGGTAACGCGGCGCGAAGCACCCATCGGTTGTGTCTCATTCCCAGCCGCTGTCCATAGAGGACCGTCGGTTTCGAGGATGTTCGTAGGGAAGGCGGAAAGACGCCGTAGCAAACGGTCTTGCAGCACGGATGGCGCTGGGTCGCTTTGGAATTCTAGGTCTGTAAACGGACGTGTGTGGTCATCTCACCTCGTTGACGGGAGTTTAGTGGCAGAGAGGGGGCCGTAGTTCGGCAAAGTCATCCACAAGAACTTCGATCGCAGCAGCTTTCGGCGCATATCGGAATCGACGCAGTGAGAGAGATATGGAATGACATACAATGAACCCAGATCCTAAGTGCCAACCGCACATGTTTCAGAGGCGAGGTTTGAGGTTTGAGTAAGGTTTTCAAGATCCGTTCTAACTTTCTAAATAGGTGGATCCAAGGGGGACCCGCGAATTCCTTCTCTAACGAGGGAGCACAACCACACCATGACGCCTGCGTGCCCCTTCTCGAACCCGCTTTCTAACGACCCCAAGATTCTCCAGCGAGAGTGGACATCGCGGTGGATATTGCAAAAAGAGCGAAAGGGAAGCTACAGATGCGAACTATCTTCAACAAGCTTTCTGGAAGGCGCATCGCGGGAACTCCATATTCACCCGTGCCTCAAGTGGAGAGACACATTTTCCCCAGACAACATCCCAGAAACTCCCATTAAGTATAAGTTCCACGCAGTACGGAAGTGATCCTGTCCTTCTCGAGGTTAAAACGGGTACTGAGTTACGCTTATTTTGACTTCATGGGGATATTTGAGTTCATGGGGTATCTCCCCCGACAACTCCCACTGGACATATATTTCGTAATACCTGCGCATTCAACTAAATAGCGACGGACTCAAGTCTATCCCACCCAACATTGGGAAAATATCACCTGTTGTGACATCCAGCACGACGCCAGTGTGTGCAACCGAGGAACGTAAGTTTTGACATTGAAACTCAAAACCAAATGTAAACGACAAGACCACGCGGCTCTTGCTGGAGCCTTCTCATTTACTGGATTTCATCATATTCCTATGCTCGACCCGATGCAGGCCACCAAAAGTAGTACGACTTGGACAGGTGATTCGACCAGAATTTATCCTAACTACCAATGGCATATCCTGATCCGTCATCATGGTGGTGAGCCTTTCATACCTTCTATCACTCACCTGAGCCATCATTCCCAACTGAGAAAGAAAGCTTGAGGCAACAATCAGATAGAAACCCTTCCGTGGCAACCCAAATTGGCTCATGACTCGGCGAAGGTTCCCCTACCGTTGTTACATCCGAACTATATTAAGTTAAATTAGAGGGCTGCCTGGTGAAGCCCCTTCCGGCCGCCAATTGCAGAAAATGAGCGAGGTGTATCGAAAGGACCCCATGCCGCGATTCAACAAGCGCTTGCTTGGGACCGCCGGAAACAAGCCGAAATCGACTGACGTATGTACTTAGATAAACCGAATAGTATAGTACACACCGCCATCCCTGCGTCCTCTGAAGTGACCTGACGGATCAACAGCAGGTAACCTGCCAATCTCCGCGCATGGACATCAAATACCGGAAGCTAACTTAGCTCGCCGAATGCTACCGAGGGCTTGGTGTACGAGCTTGCATTCCTCAAGACTCCGTAGAGACGATGCCACGACTCCGCGAGTCACGAAAGACTGAATTTAGTCCCTAGATTTTCACCACCAGCGGCATGATGACCAGGAGCGTCCAATAGTTCTCCAACAACAACTCCATACACGTAATGGACAACAGAGCCATGATACGATCCTTGGCTGGGCAGGACTCGTCAACTAGTTAGTTGTGGAAAGAGGTCTCGAGGAGGGGCCAGCCTTGTGAAGTCGCTTACTTGTATCACTACTTCCTGCGTTCGTCACCGACACATCAGTCTACCCGAGACAGTAACGCGTGAAACGTTTACATAAACGTACGGCGTGAGGGCATGAGGGGGGGGATGGTAGGCCATTTCAAAAGTGGAACCACTAGGCGTTTGGAAACGGGGGAGGGGGGGAGGATGTTTTGACAACTTTTTGGAGTGCAGGGTATGGGACAACGCTCCTTCTGCCTCTGGAGAAGATATGCTGCGCCGTGAATATCACCGTCGGCATAACATATCCACTCTCCGGTAAATGCTCCGGAGGCCCAGGGACAGGTTACATCACGCCGCAAGGCCGCCTGATGATATGAAGCTATGAGAAATCGTGTCGCGTAACCGCCAATTCCAGATTACTATCGAACGCCAGTAGCGCCGCATAATAGTACGTAGGATGCATATGGTACCGCTGGGGTGTGAAAAGCGGAATGTTCCGAGTCATATGATTTATTAGCCTCGGTTTCGGGGTCGGCTTCCACGCTTTCCCGAGTATGATGTTTGCTGGTAATTGTTGTCGATAGTAATAATCTACCGGCGTGATTTTACCATTGTGGGAATACTTTGTCGCCTGATTCTGGTGAGGTATCAAACGCCAGGAGCGCTGATTGTCACGATCTTGCCGTATATAACGTAAGATTTAAGGTCTCAGTAGTCCTGAATAAATCCGACCAATGCTTTAATTTGGCGGGGCTGGCTCTGAACGGAGCATCCTCGATTCAGCGGAATAAGTCCGGCCAACAGTATTTGGTTGCCAGTGGACAGTCGTAAACGGAAAGTAGGTAACTGATCCCATGGTTGATAATAAGGCACCCTTCTAAGAGGAAGCACAGGAAACGTTAAGCGCCGGCATTCCTATTTGTTCATGTGATCGCTGGGCTAGGTAGTATCTTGTCAATGAATTCCCGTCTGGTGGATCTCGTGATGCGCTCATGATGTAAAACCACACTCTGAAGAGATTCCCGATGACTTTTACTAGGTTGTTCAGAATAATCACAAGAGACTAGCAGATAATAGAAATTGTAACCGGCACAGAAGGCAAGCCTCTACTACGAGAGAGAGGGAAGTAGCATGAGTTGATTACCCTGGTCTCTTTACGTCGACTCCTCCTGTTCTTTTCTTGGTAAGAGTTGTGATCCTCTGCCATGAAGGTCCCGACATTTATCGTCGGGCCAATGAATAATTTACTTGATAGTGCCCAACGACGCGGCATTGGCGCGAAAAGCAACACATGCCTGGAAGACTTGCCGAGGACCCGGATAAGTTCTACCGCTTGCTACTAAGGCCTCCGCTGGCTGCTTTCATACCTCGTATATAGTCTTCATAATGATGCTCTGGACGTCTACTTGCCCAAACTTCCCAATGAATGGAAGTCCTGGGAATACATTCCCCCCGTTTGTTCTCTCGAAGAAAGAGCCTGGGCCCGAGGCATCAAAATCGCGTCCACGTAGCGACCCTCTTTCCTATGTCATTGATGTGCACGTGCCAATGTAGATGGAGTAAGCATTATTATGCGAGCGTTCAGGCGGGATCCCAGCCTCGAGGCTATCTTCACGCTATATACGGCAGCGAGTCGACATGCCACGGACCGCTAGCTAGTCAAGCACGTCTGCAGAAATTTTAACAGAGCCAATAGAATAGGTTTTGTGTCGTCACAGTATTTCTGCGTGGTACCCAACTAATAACTGCAAGTATCTGATTTGTTGATAGCTTAAACCGAGCAGCGAAGTGGTCGCGGGAACAACGGGGTTGGAGACTACCATTCGATATACCTATAACGCTAGCCTAACAGTTTATAAATGCTGCATAATCAGATGTACAATCAGGGCGGATTAGACAAGGGGAAGAGGCAAGAGAGGTTGGGGGATCGCCACCAAACCCCCCTCCACCCGGATTGCTGAATTCGGCAGTGCCGGGCCGGTTTTTGCATTAGGGTTCGTTCGTCGGCTAATCATCCCCAATCGTTCCAATCGTTAACATCAGCTGGGAATTAGCAAGGGAGCTATGATACAGACAGTGACCGAGGGAGAATCCTGCGATGCTTTGATCATTCGAGTCGTAATATCTATGTAGATGGCTTGAGACAGAGGTGCAACAATTCCATGAATCAGTGCTGTTGTTTCGGCAATCTGTAGGTACCAACCTCGGTGTATGCTCGGAGAGGTACATATGTGTAGTAGTCGCACGATAGCTTCAAATGGCAGGTCTGCACACATGGGTGTGGCTATACTGTACGTTTAGTTATGTATAGGAAAGCGTCTAGTCGCGAGTACATCGCTACTTGTTCACCGCTTGACTTGATTGAACGTCGGCTATTCCGACCAGTTTCTCGTAAACTTGTTACATCAGAGACGACAGTACACAGTATCGACGGTTCTCAGTGAGCGGTATCCCATGCCCCTGTAACCAGCCTGGCAGAAGCGGTAACGAATCACGTCGAATATAATTTGCATTGACACTGTCGACTGGCAAATCATTTGGTCATCCAGCGGCTACGGGTGTATCGGTATGTATGCAGTTCCGCAAGCAATATTTCGACGTAGGATGCTTTCAAGCTCTTGTACTCCCAAACAGAGCTTCTGATATCAACTGATGAGTACTGGTAAACAGGCGGCGGTGCTGTAGTCAAACCGCACGAGGTTGGGACATCAGGGAGAGAGCTAAAACCACGATACCACGATACCTACTTTCCCTATGTACATGCGAAGTACAACGAATTTCGGTGAAAGCTCGGCGGCAGGAAATAGCGCTCCATATGGATGCAAGCCTGGTACTCTGACTGGTATTTGACCGCCAAAAGGATTAGCAGGGCGAACTAAGGCAGGTAGCTAGTGGGCTGCTTTAGTCTATAAGTAGTATAATGCATAAAAAGATTAGAGACGTCACGGCTTCGGGAGCCGAGCGATGACGTTACAATTAGATAATGCCCGCGGTGGCTGCACCGAACCATTACGTACAGAGTTAGGCAGTAAAAGAATTTGACAGGAATCGACGTTGGAAGAACAAGCTTCTATGCAAATCCCACCTCAGTAGTATAATAGAGGCCGTAGAGATTCGGTATAACGCTGTCCGGCGGCGAATGTTGATTATCTAGAAGGATTAATCATAGATTATCTACGAAAAGCCGTCCGAACCTGGCCTCGAAAGTGGAAACCACCGACGGGCCTGCAAAACATCCCGAAATACTAAAAGTGGACGCGTGGGTATGATCTCAAGATTCAGGGACCTGCGGTTGAGGTTGAGTGGGACGAGAAAGCCACTGCCAAGTATTTGGAACGAGCGTGCGGAGTAAAGAATCCACCGTAAAAGCTCCGGTGTCGTCTGCGGCGTCCTAGGGGGTTGCCGCACCAAGGCAGGGGGGCCAGGAGGAGGACGGCATCAATGAATTTGCTGGAGCAAAAGTACATGTACCGCATAGCGTACAAGCGTGTGCGCACCGGGATCATCCCATCTGTCGCAAAAGGGGTGAACCTGGTGCGCCAGTCGCCCGGAAACTCGTCAGAGACGGTCTTACATGAAAAGGGAGGAAGACTGTCGAGGTCGCTGGTTGACTGTCCGATCATCAGGCCGGCAGATAACGATTCTATAGATTCGGCTTCCAAAGTGCTAGAGAATTAAAGCCTATCAGACACTATTATGCATGATCTAGTGATGCGCTTGACGGTGAACCCTTGTCGTCCTGCAGCGCCTCGTTAATACAGACGATGAAGAAAAGACGATTGCCCTGTTCCGCAAGCGCTTTTTTGGATTCTTACGTGGATCGGAACCCGGTAGCTACTGCAAAGGGGGTGAGGCAATATGAGGGTTGGAAATTCTGGCCCGAAGCATGTACACGTGTGTACGACCACGAATATAAACAACCCCGTCTTTTTCACGCGTTGGCTTTGATATTGCAAAAGGATCTCCAATTTTTATCGTCCATGAACCCCCACCATGCGGAACGAAACTCGGCTGCGGACAGATGCACGTGGGAAGTGGAGGCAGTGAGGCCCACTCCCTCGTTGCTACAGAATAAGCGTCAAGGGGCCTCTTCGATGGGGTCGATGAGGCTCACGGGAGGCGAAGAGGCTGAATGTGGGTTCCGGAGACCCATCTATGGAAGAACTGTAGAAGACAGGTCGGTGTACAGGAAGGGCTTAGCACTGTTTCACCAGGCGGGCCCCTCACATAATAAAAATGGCAACAGCTGCTGGGTTGCAGAACTCGTGGCATCAATGGCGTTGCGGTTGCGGGCACTAAATCTGAACCAGACAGCTCAGATCTTAATGTGTCCACACAGCGATATGCATGTCGCACAGAACCCATGATGGATGGACGGGCCCGCTGGTGGTGTGGACTTTAGTTGGACTAATTAACAAAGCTGTCATATGCCTTTATTGGGCATGAAGGACTCCCGACATGTGAATAAATTCTCGAGAATATGGTTAAAGGCAACGATGCTAAACCGGGGTATATTGTATCTTTCAACACGTTGTATTCGAGGAAAAAAAATGCTATGATGTGAGATGGCATGGGCGAAAGCTCACCTCTGGCAGCTTCGATGACGCGCAACCCTTGAGCCAAAGAACACATAACAATAAAACATTAGCCTTCATATAGACATTCAATCCGCCAAATCACCCCTACCTAGCCTGGCTGTATGGCTTTGCGGCTGCAAAGTATACGATGTGGAAAAGGCAGCCCAATTCGTGGCTTCATCTCCGTCTTGGCTTAGCATAATAACAAAAACCCGAATATGCTCGAGATTAAATTGCGCTAAATTGCGCGGCGCATCTGGCCATTTGTATCGGTTTCAGGGTCTCGAGTCTACGGGTGACAATGTTCGTTTCGGAAGCAGTTTTGGTAGTTCTTGCTTCATGTAACTCGTCCAGCTCGTATACTGACTAGCTCATCTGTATCAAGAACTAGGATTTGTAATCTGCATGCAGTAGACAACTAAAGAGTTGGCATTGGGCGTGGACTCGACTATCCCGGGCTTTCTTATTGGAGCCCTTCCATAGCAAAGAGAAACGCATATTCGCCACCACGTCGGTAAGCTTTATATTTGGGTATTTGGCTTTACTGATTCGAAATGCGAGCCCGATAAGGCACCGTTAAAAAGACTAGTGAAGTATTCAGGAAAGCCTAGCACTTTCCCCACCTATACCAGGCTAAGCTTTCCTCCTTTATTTTCGAGAATAAGCGGTCGCAATCGCCAATGGCGTCTACCTGAAGCCTCGGCTGATTTAAAAAGTACCAATACCTTTGCGTGATCTGTACCTTGGGTAACTTCCCTATTATACGCTAGGACACCCTGTATTAGTGCCGCCCCGAAGTTATCCGACCTCCAGGTATCCTTCCACGTGTATTCTAGAGCCGTTGGACCTACAAAGTAGCTTCCAGCAACACTCTCGTGACCGACCCATTCCCATACCTCTCAAGCGCTTTTTAATCCGGACCTTTTGGAGCGTGCTTCTCAACTCGTTTAGCTTAAGTCTGTGAATCGAGTTCAGCTCTCGTCACAAATCGGAGGTAGTGGATGTGTCGGTAACCTCCCTGGCAAAATAAAAAAAGGGCGACATGATGTCTGAATTCTGATGTCTTTAACGTTTCCTACCAACCTTCTTACTACTAGTATAAACGTTCATGCAAGACGCGAGGTGACAAATATGTGCCATGTTATCAAGAATGGAGTCAGTTCACGAGGCAATAGGCTGCGATTCGTCCCAGCCAACTCTTTTATAATCCGGATGCCGGTATTGGCGTTAATGAAACTCTTGGTCCCTGGACCGACAATGATGCTTTGGGGCAAATAACCGCCGATAAGATCCGAATCGCAATCCGTATCTTCCTATCGGTGATACATACACTTGGACAAAGTCCTATATGTCGTCTGGATTCGGTCGGCCCTTTCGGATGAAGAGGCAACAGAAACTTGATATATCACGGCATCGTGACGCTGAAAATTTTTAGCGAAAAATTTGGTATGGTCACACCAAACACGACGGCGAAGCTGATGCTGATGTTTCGCATGGGATCGCCTGCTCCCACCTCACACGATGTTACCAGTCAGTTCAGGCTAGTCCAGTTCAAGCTCTGATGCATTACACGGGCAAGGTAAATAAACAGCCTCCGCCTGTCTCATTCGTCGGTGGCTCTTCTTTTCGGATTGAATTATAAAATGCCACGACATGATTACTATTCTTGCGGATAAAGGACAATCGCGGCTTTAAAATAACGCACCATGGATTGGGCGTATAAAGTGGCAAAGATGTTTATTATTCATGTTAATTAACAGGACAAGAGCACGATAACGCGAAGCACCCTGGGTATCATTCGAGCGGAATACCCGTTCCGATAAACATGTTGTCTAGGTTCGTGACCATGCGTGCCATGTACCTACCTAAGCATGTAGGGTCGGTCAGGGTCAAGGATCATACATTAATGCATTACCCTGAGCACACTGACCACTCAAATAACCATGTCGATGCCAGAACCAGCAGCGAGTTATGAAGTGGCAGGCCGTACCGAACTTCGGCTTGGGGTATTCGACCAATAGACATAGACTTAAGAGTTTGATGTTTTGAAATTCTGTATGTATCTCGACGCAGTACGTGCGTAGGCATATGAACCTCAATGCCATGGCCATTGGACTCGGCTTGATTCAGTTGCCAGGTCATGTAAATAGAGGGCCAAGTCAGACGAGCGAGGCCGCTACACATTAGTTTGCCATCTGTTTTTCAGTCGGCGGTGCTCCGATGAGATAGCCGTCAATGTTACTCCCGCCAGTGCTACCGCTGTAGGCGTGTAGGTAGGTATAAGTAGGTAGGTATAAGGAAAACCGTTATGACACTATACACATGCATACATGAGCAAAAACACCTCATCGTCGAGCTGTATTTGTAGGGACTATTCGTCCAATCGGAGAACAATTTTGGCATGCTTGGCAAGAGTCTACCAACAATCACTTACAACAATGAATATAGGTAGCCCCCATTGGCGAATTTGCTATTCCTGAACGGTGTCCAGTCACAGCTACCTACGCCTTACATACCTTGGCAGCTATAGTCACGCCATATCCAGACGCTACCCGAGGATCCTCTTCTCCGAGGTACTAGGTGAATAGAGCCAATAGATTCATCATTGAATTCATAGGTACAAAGAAAGAAGCCGTCCGGCATCTAAGAAGTTGAAATAAGATTTAACCATGCTTTGACAACGGAATGCTAAAGCATAAAAGATATTCTCTAAAGACCTCCAAGATATGAGAGTCTCACAATACGTGATGCCGACCATCCATGGAGACGGGTAATGTAACTTCTTCAGAAAATACATGATACGTATGCCTAGTACGGCGGGCGGTGATCCTATTTCAACCGCCTTGCCGACATCCGTTGATGTGCTAATTTCAATGCATAGGTACAGGTATCTCCGTGACTATTTCCGCTTAACGCTACGAATACGTAGCTGAATCTGCTTCCATGTCCCCGACTCGCGCGCATGTACAATGATTAGATCTCGTCGTGTGTATATGCGTGTTTGCGTGAGTGTTGTGTTTTTGGCCCACTTCCCGTCCCTGCCAAAAACCTCAAGTCCTCCGAGATAGGTATTGTGTCTGCGTCCATCTTGTTCCACCCCCAGATTGTTGACTCGGTTCTTCGTCCCCATCCCCTGAGGTCATCAGTCCACATAATACCTTCTACGTATATGTAAGGTAGAAATGCAACTTCTCACAGCAGCCTGAGAAGCGACTAACGAGATGTGCGCTGCTTGTTTTGACACGTCTACATACATGTATGCCTACTAGGTAGCGTAGGAAACGTGACTGCGCCATTCCTGATACGGTACTACCCGTGGACATCTTCTATTTCCCTGGGAAGTTCCCGGCCCGCCTGTTTCGCCCGTCTAACTTGAATCGATGTAGCAGTCATTTCCCATTTCTCCCACACAATAAGTACAGAGACTCTACAGCTCCCCACCCAAGCAAGCCACATTCTTTCTGACCTCTTCCCTTTTCATCATATATGCATACGATTCAAAGTCGCTGACACCAATCCCGCCGGCAAATAATTCTGAGTCTTTTCTTCCTACCTGCACTGATAATAACTACTGGGGCACCTCTAGCACAGAGATACATGCAATAGCGTTCTTCGCGCTGACGCGCCGCTGCCCTTTTAAGATTTCGACTTTAGTCATCAAGCCGCGCAAAATCAGGACTTGTATCTAAACAACAAAAGTCTGCGGAACGGGCTCATCAAATTTTTTCTCCCACCTCCACCATCTTAGCCTTTTCGTACACACCATCTTCTTCAACCTGACTTGCATTGCATGCATCAGCTTCAAGCATCTCAAGTTTGACCTAACGCGAAAAAGCCGTCATAACCCGCGCCGTCATAATCCATCATCGACTTTCGCACTGACTGGACTTCCCACGAGAACTCGTGTCCACCGCCTATCCGTCAGTCGACGGCCGCCAATATCCACTCACCACCCCTTCCAGGACCCATAATAAAAAGTAACGGTTCCTCTCGGCATCCGTGGCCACTTTTCTTCCACTTGGTCTGTCCCACTTGTACCTGACCTTGAGCGCCAGGATTCCCTTGACAGGGTCTTGGGGCGAATCACTACTACCTAGGAGTACTTTGCTGCCGTGATACCGCACTAAAAGTTTTCCCTGACTACCGAACAAAATCAAGAAAAATCCATTCATTCAAATAAGCAGCCGCCGCCCAGCACACCGCACCCGAAGCCCCTTGAGGGTTCTGCTCCACTTTACAAACGATTTCCCCCCATCAGTCCCATTTCTCTCTTCCCACCCGGTCGGCAGCCTCACGAACTACTTCCGTCCATCAGCTCCATCCTGTCCCCAATCTTTTCTCCAAAATCATCGTTCCCCTCATCATCACAATATCTTTCCTTTTCCTTTCTTTCGGAAGCGTAGTCGAGTTTTTTTGTTCAAAGAAACTTCGACGAGCACTGGAGGAGGCAAATCAACCACCAGGTCAGGTAATAGACGTGGAGGATTATTAGGACGGACAGCAGGACACATCAAAGTTCGGGCCATTACTTGCCGAACAATAACAACAAAGCATCGCGTCGAGTCTCGTCGCCTTCTTCGTTGTTGCCCCTCTACTGGATTGATAGTGTGGTCGAGACTTTGTGCTCCACCAGCTAAAATTTCGTGTCATTGCCAGAAGAGCAATATCGCTAACGGTTGAGAATCAATTGGGTTGCATCTCTTGTGCAATCCTATTCTCATCCGCCCACCCGACGCGATCTTCTGGGAGGATTATGGACAGTGCTACTCAGAATCAACAGCAGCATTACTCGTCCAACGGTATAGGCACATCTGCGCCCGCGTATCCTTCTTCGGTGGCCATCTCACCACATCAATTGCAACAAGGTGCTTCGTTGCCGCCGCACACCTTGCCCCCTCTGCAGCCGCAGAATCCCACTATGCAGAATATTTACAACAGCAATCCCCACACGCCAAGGACACCTGGGACACCCAATTCTCATACACCTCAACCTCAGGCCATGAGTAACTACCCTCCGCCCAACCAAGGTGCCGGGCGAGGTTCTTGGATGCCTAATCCCTATCCACAGCAACCTCACCAGGGCTACGCGACGTCTTCGTCGATGATGCCTCAGACGTCCGTCGCGGCCTCGCACCCGCAGCCCATCGCGCCGGCTCCCGCTGCGGCGCGACCTCCTGTGCTCCGCCCGATGCCTGCCGGCGGGGTTATGCCCCAACAGGGCCTTCCTTCCCCCTACGGCGGAAGCCCAATGATGCCACATCAGCAAGCCATTCTCCAAGAAAATGACCAACCCACTCATGTTGTTGGATCGCAAGGTCGTCGTGGCATCCTCCCCAGTGCGCCCGGTAGGCCAGCAGCTCCGACAGGTTCGGGTGCTTCAAAAAATACCGTGATTCCTCAGAAGGACGCGGATGGCAAGTTTCCTTGCCCTCACTGTACCAAGACTTATCTCCACGCCAAGCACTTGAAGCGCCACCTTCTCCGACGTGAGTCTTTGCGTTTTGACGTGTATGTTGCAATGCTGACGAGTGATACTAGACACCGGCGACCGCCCCTACATGTGCGTGTTATGCCGAGATACGTTTTCCCGCAGTGATATCCTCAAGCGACACTTCCAGAAGTGTTCTATCCGGCGAGGGAATCCCACGGGAGTGAGCCACCTGTCTCACCCCCAAGCCCACGTTAAGAAGCAGCAACAGAATGCTCAGAAGCCCCCCGAGGGCGACATGAATCATATGAATGGCATGAACAACATGCCGGGTGAAGGAGTTGTCCATCCATTCGGTATGGTCCAGATTTCTGAGAGTATGGGAAACATGGCCAACGACCAGAACCAGCTTTCTAGATCAAGTAGCATGAGCCACGATAACAACAGTCGTGACAGGCGAAACATGACTGGTGGCTACAGCGGAGACGTCCCGAGCTCGATGACGTCGAGCATCAACCCTCAGTTGTCCAACTTTAACATGCCTCCGAACCAGAACGGCATGCCCATGTACGGAGCTTCCGGCTCAGACTGGACTCAGATGTTCCCACCTGGTGCGCAAGATACCTACGTCCATACGTCGTTCAACCCTCCTAATAGTGGACAGACTCCGACCGCAATCAAAACCGAGCCTAACCTCCCCTCCGAAAAGCTCCACGGCGTGCCGGGCGCGGCCTCGAATGACGCAAACGACCGATCTCTCTTCTTTTCTAACTGGGAACCGCAGCCGTCCACGGAGAGTCCTTACCAGAAGCTGTCAGATGAGATCCTCAAATTCTTTTACCCCCCTGGGACCGTTGTCACCAATCAAACAGCCGGCATGAATCTTTACTTCTCAGCATCAAACATTCAAGATTTTCTCGAAAAATATACACATTATCACGTACATTTCCCATTCCTGCACATACCTACCTTCCGCATTATGGATGCCTATACTGGCTTCGTCGCTGCTGTTTCCTGCATTGGTGCCTGTTATTCCGACCGCGTATCCCCGACCCATGTCCGAGAGATGATGAATTTCCTGAAGATTGCCCTTGAACGAGATCTCGACCTCTTCTCCAGCAATGGCGGCCAGCCGAGTTTCCGGGTCGAGAACGGGAAAGACAAGAGAGGCATGGAGAAGCTGCAAGCCCTTGTTCTCATGGTTGGTCTATTAATCTGGAATGGTACCCCACTTCAACGCGAAAGTGCCAGGCGGCTCTTCCCCATCGTGGCAAGCATCGCGAGGAACTCGAATCTCCTTCAGGTTACAAGTGATGCCTCTCTCTTCAGCGTGTTGCATCAGCCGAATCTATCTCCCCAGGATATGGTCCCTCGCAATTTTGATTGGCCTTCGTGGGTTCAGCAAGAGTGGCGGATCCGGCTAATGCACATGATCTATCTCACCGACGTTGTGCAGGGCCTGTATTTCAACTGCGATCCTCAGTTTGATAGCTTTGAGATCCACATTCCCCTTCCTGCGGACGATGCGGCGTGGGATGCACAGTCATCGACCGAGTGTGCTCAGGCATTGAACCTATACGGACCCGAGGCAGTCAAATCCGCTAATCCTGACGGTTCCCAGCGTAGCAAGCAACCTGAATTAGATCTAGCGCTGAAGGCTCTCCTTCACGGATCATACCAGTTGCACCCTGGCAGCACCAATCTCTACGGCAAATTCATACTCATCCACGGTCTGCTTGCTCAGATCAGACGTGCCCAAACCGACGGCAACCTGGGGCTGACAGGTCCTGGCACGCCCCTCTCTCAGAATGACTGGGTCACGAATGGTGGATCGGACACTGGCAGTGGCAACGCGAGCACCAATAACAGCGGTAGGGCCACTCCAGTTTCCGGGACGAGCCAATCCATATCCCCCCAGGCGTATAAAACCATCTCGTCAGCTCTTGATAAGTTTAAGGCGAACTGGGATATGGACATGGCAATCCAATTTCCACCATCCGTGTCTAACCCACGGCGATATGGTTTCTGCCGGGATGGAATTCATTTCTTCTGGCTTGCTAAGTGGATGCTCAAGAACCCTCGCCCATCAGACACGCAATTACCTCCGGATCACCGTTTCACACAAGTCATACAGATACTCAAGTTCGTAAAGTCTTGGGTCATGTCTGATGGGGCTTCTCGTGGCGAGGAACTCGGCTCGGTTGGCGAGATCCATAGCGACTTTGGGGTTTCCGACCTTACCCTTGACATGGCGAGGCTGTTCGCGCCTTTGCCCAAAGTTGTGGAGACACCGGGCATGCCATTCGTTAAGACGGAGGCCTAAACAAAAGTCCCTGGGCGGTAGAGGGGGCTTGTACTGTGTATCTTACTCCTAAGCATTTGGTGGCGTTTCTCTTATCTCTTTTTCGGCCTCTTCACTCGAAAAGTTTGGCTTTATGTTTACGCATTTGACTAGCATGAGGGCGGGTGGCACTTTGCTTTGCATTTTCCTGGAACGGTTGCGACAAATTAGACAGGCTGTGTGGTATTCGACGCATTAGACGCAATGATAGAGGTTGATCGACTATCGAGAAAAGGCTCAGTCCTCAACTGTGGGAAGTGATCATGAGGTTTCATGTCTACGCTGACCGAGCAAACATCTACTGTGGGCGGTCATATCTCTTTCTGGTTCTGTAACCGCGAGTTGTTGACAAGGTGACGCATTCGCTGGAGTCGCTTAGGGGCGTGTCTTATTGCGTCAGCATTTTGTTATTTGAGTTAAATAGAGATGATTAATTACCATCACGGTAGTGTCTAAAAGGTGTTTCGATGTGTAGCCGGCTCGCCGTTCTCCTCGGGTAGTGACCAATACTTCCTCCTGCGTGTAAATCTACGAAGGAGTCTCTAGTTTCCGCATATCCGATGACCATATCCCACATCTTCCTTAGCATCTGTCTATGTTCGGCGGTGTTTCCGTCGTCATCATTGGTATGTCCTCAATGGTCTGGATTAACGATCTGTTGTCATAAGCTTTCTGGGTAGATGGAAGGAGTATCTACTATTTCCCACTCCTAATAGCGCTAGCAGCAGCGCATTGTGACGATCTAGAGCCTCCCCTCCTTACTTACTCTCGGCTTCGGGCTCAGAATTATTTTTAGTTTCATTGGTCAGAGAGAGTGGTGAACACTCCGTTATAAGGTACAGATGGTGCATGCAGCCCAGGTAGGCTCCCTCTTCCTTCCCTGCCCCCGTACACAACGGCATCCTTAGGGCTACCTTGGCTTGCACGAAGCCGTCGCCCTCGAGAGCTTGCCCGCGGTACGTACATTATCCCCCTACCTCCGCCCCAAAAAATAATAAAAAAATCTAGGCTCCTTGGCAGAGAGCCCATCGATAAGCCTTCTCGCCGCTCTTTATTTACATTCTTTATCGCAGAGTGTCTTGTTCCGGTAATCTTTTTGGGGTATGGTGGCCGGCCCAGCTTTTTAAGTCTGGGCGGTAGGTAGCCCAAGAAAGAATTCACTTCAAAGAGTATATATACACGTGTATATATTCCTTTTTCTTCTTGTGCTGCCCGACGGATCCTAATAAAGGGGCATCGTACCTGGGTGTTGGTCGGGTTGCTCTTTTTTTAATGCTGGCGGGCAGGGGACCATGCGGCTAACAAGGTCGACTTGACATCAGGGTGGTGGGGGTGGGGCGCACACAAATACGTTCTTCAGCTCCCGGTAGCAAGGGGACGCTGTGGATGTCAGTCATCTCCGTCGTACGCCTGGCACCCCCGGGGTTGTGCCTAGAACAGACAGTACTGCCCATGACAAAAGGCTTTTCCGACGAAGGAAGGATGAGCCTCGAACTTCTGACCTGGAGGCGCCGCTCGTTCGATGTCGTTGTCCAACCCCCCTCAACCGTCCTCCCCCTTTCCCAAGGCTGTCATCTATCCATGCACCCTACCCCTCCCCATTCACTTTTCCCGCCTCCCCGTCTCTCTCCCAACCCCGGTGTGGCCCCTCCTCGCCAGTCCATCCTGAATCCATCCACCCGTCCGAAACCCGGACCACCCCATCAACCCCCCTTTCCCATCCCCTCTACCACCGCTGCTACTAATCCTCCTTCCCGGCGGCGCCGCCCCGCCGGCCACCCCGCTCGACGGGGATGATGCCGGGGCCCAGGCGCGCGAGCGCCTCGCGGTCCTCCTCGCTGGGTGTGAGGCCGAGCCTCTCCTCGGCGCGGTCCGACAGCCGCAGCCCTACGGCGCCCCAGACAAGCAGGCCGGCGCCGACGAGGGCACGGGTCCGCGGGGTGAGGTTGCGGAAGGACCTGTGCGTGCGATGACGCGCATCATTAGAGGCGCATTCGTTTGCTTTTGGGGAGGAAGCGGGGGAAGGGGGGGCGGCGAACCAAGGGGCCCAAAGGAGAGGGGGCAAAGGAGAAAGATGGGGTTGGGGCGGTTGGGGGTTGAGGGCCGAAGGGTCTTTTTTAAAAATAAAAATAAAATATAAAAAGCTTACTGGAGGAGTGACATGGCTCGGTCGTAGATTCTTGTAGACTGGACTAGGTGATGACTGGGATAGATAAGGTTTGTATGTGCGCGTATATATGCGCGTGAGCGTATGTATGCAGCTGGTTACCGGGCACCCCTGGTGTTGGCTGCTCTGGTAGGCTATGCCCGCTTCGATCCCGAACCTCGCCCGGCGGCGTGGTTCGGTATGCAAGAGACCTCCGCGGTTGAAGTGCTCACCCGGTTTTCGTCGGATGAAGAGAGAACGGCGATGGTACCTCGCGAAAGACCTCCTTCGCCTTGTCTGTCCCTCCTCCTTCGGTTTTGGGGCACGCGTGCGCCGCGGGGGCTTGGGCAAGATCTCAGACGGGCCTACTTGATAGTATGACAACGCCCGCAGACCTCTCATATACCAATTCGTCTCTCACGTGGCAAGCGTTCCCCTTTTACAGGCCGGGTGCCGCCGAGCAGGTAGGTTTTGCGAACAGGTGAAGTTATGCGCCACGGACAAGCAAGCCACATGAATTTTGAGGCTCTGGGGGAGGGGGTTCCACTCCCGCACAGTAAACTATGGGGTCCGAACAAATGCTTGGCGGTTTTCGACGGTTTGGCCCGACTACTAGGTATCTACTGTAACTTTAACCAGCACACACCCGGACATCACCACATACTACTTTCTAGGTATCTGATAGAGAAACCTCCGGGGACGGCTCGCCTTTGTCCGACTCCAGTTACGACCTCCCCGATTCCGCGCCTGGTGGGTGGGGTTTTCCCGGTCGACTCCACCGTCGCCGTATAGGTGTCTAATAGAGTTTACGGGACGCCAGGACGGCTCACTTCGTCCGATTCTACGACTTCACCGATTCCACCCCTACCTAATGGGCGAATTTTTCTTTCCGGCCGGCTCATTAGTAAGATCTATCCCCGTTTCTTGTTCGATACCAAGGGACGGGAGCTCTACAGCCTGGCATCCTGAATCAGGGGTTTTCATTCATCTATTTTATGTGCCATGTAGAAAAGATAAAGATAATTTTGGGGCCGGCCACCCTCGTAATAGACAGGCGAATAGTCTGAGGAGGGTATACTGTGACATATATGAGATACGAGGCTACATACCTACTCAAACCCATACCTACGTAAATCTGACACGCATGCATCGATGAATGGCCGGCCCAAGGCAATTATCATCGTAAAAATTCTTTCCGAGCTAGATAACCTTGATCCGTGTACTCGTCATCTCATATTGGCCTAATCATATCAACCGCATATAGACATATTCCATTCGGGAAACACGGTAGGTGACTACCTGGACTGGACTTGGTTGGTTTGTGAGATGAGGTTTGAAATACGATACCGGACCCGCCCACTGGTTGATAGATGCACTGGTCAGGTTATTGCTTCGACGAGACACACCACCTTTACGACGGCGGATTGTTTTGGTGGCACGAACTCTCTCCTCGCATGATGGGGACGTTCGAGGCCCCTTGGAGAAGAGGGTCGACGTTAATGTCTACTTAAGCAGCTTCGAGGTATCTGGTCGATCGTTTATCGATCATAAGGGTAAGGTCTACATGATTGCTACCTTTGCTTTGCAAGCTAGACGAACCATCCTAGTCAAGAGCAAGCTACAGGAGATTCAGCGAAATATTGGCGCGTTTTATACACCTAAAACGGTGGTTTGGCCAGTGGTCGTTTAGCACAGGGCCTTCACGATACACCACATATCCGATACGGACAGGTGATGTAACAGAGCGAACAGGACAACAGGGTGAATGGAGCAAGCGAGACGATCCGTTCTGAACAGGAATCAAACTGCAATGCATTGAGATCTCTAGGGTGCGCCGTATCTCTTGCCTGAACGCCGCAACGGAATAAGACCCCCCTATCACAGTAATAGTAGTCATAATGGAAGCAAGCAACACGTCCACGTCATTAACGTCTGGATGTTTTGCCGATCGTCCGCTTTCCGGCAAACTGCGAGGTTTGTTAGCAACGGGCCAAATCGAAACTCATGGGGCTGGAACCACTTACCAAGTGTTTCGGCAGCGAAGCACCAATGTGTCGGTCTGCCTCTCCCTGTCTTGCCATACGGTTCATCTTCCTCTGGGCCAGCTTCGCCTGTTTCTCCACCTTCGTCCTCATCTCCATGTCCTGTATGCCGTCTTCGCGACGGTTGGTGGCCGGTTGACTTCTCGCCCGGCTCTTGGATCTCAGTCTCTCTCTGGGCGTATCGACGTCCATTGCGTTCGAATCCTCCGTGCCTAGGCGACTCCTGCTAAGAGAGCGACCCCGGCCGGTAGATGTTTCTGCCCTGTCCCTGAGCTGGAGTTCTTGAGTATCGACACCCAATACATCAAGAGCCTCCTCGAGCTCAGAAAGTGGCCTCTTCATCGCCTTCCGCGGTATTATTGCCCGGTTCTTCAACGACTTGCGCATCTTCGCCTCGTTGCGGATCAGCGCTTGCTTTTCTCGGATTAGCTCCGCCTTCACCTGGATGTCAGCCTCCTCGGCGTCGTCTAGCTCCTCATCAGACTCGTAGAACCCTTCAGCCTCGAGGCGCTCCTCTTCCTCCTCGAGAGCCTGTAATTTGGCGTCGATATCAGGGTCGATGTAGTCGTAGACATTCTTGCCGTCAAAGACTTCTGGGATTCTGTCATGCTTCCACTCGGGGTTCTCAAGGATATAATCGGCCTTCAGGTCCACGTTGTAGACACCAGCACCACCGTTCTCTTCCTCGATGTCTCGTGCCAGCTTACGGCGTTCGGGGTCTTCCTTGTCATATTTCTTCATATCCTTGATCGCATCCGGCACGAACGTTTCCCGCGTGACGCCGCCCATAGGTTGTGCCACGTGGATCCTTGCCATAACGTCTGCTAGCCTGCCACCCACAGCACCACTGCTGGTCGTTCCCGCCTTGAGCTTCTGCGAGACACGCTCAGCAATGAGACGCTCGCACGCAGCATTCTTAACTGCCTGTACACCTTCTGAAGTGTTGCAGGAAAGCTGAAGGAGCTCAACATCCCCGGGGGAGAGTAATGACTGAAGCTCCTCGCTCGTCTTAGCATCAAGCTCTTCGGGGCGTAAGATGTCGATCTTGTTGATAACCTGTCATGTCTCGAGTCAGCCACTTCTTTTTTGAGTGTTCTATGAGTCCTTAATGACTCCGGAGCGGGAAATGGTAACTTCTGTGGCCACTTACAATGAAAACCAATTTGTTCGAGAACAAGGGCTTGATCGACTTGAAAAGAGCGATCTGGGCATGCACACTGTAGCCGCCTGTTGTGTAGTTAGCGATTTGCGCACCAAACAGGGTATTTCGAGAGTAAATCCGCACTCACATTGTTCACTCAGATCCATGAAGTACAGGATAGCGGACCTCAGATGTGCGATAGCAGTAATGCTCTGCATCTCGATCGTGTTCATCTCCTCGAGGGGGTGGTCCAAGATACCGGGCGTGTCTATGGCCTGGAATCGGAGGTATTTGTAATCGAAGTGGCCCACGAAGAGCGACTTCGTGGTGAAGGCATAGGGCTGGACGTCGACGTCGGCCCTCGTGATGGAGCGGAGGAAGCTCGATTTCCCGACGTTCGGATATCCGCAGATGAGCAGGGTGCGGGTGTTCGGGTCGATCGACGGGAGACGTCCGAGATGCTGCCGGACCTGGTCGAGGTAGAGCAGGGGGTCCTTCAGACGCTTCGTGATGGTGGCCATGCGACCGAGTGCCGCTCGCTTCAGCTGCTTGCACTGGAACAGGCTCTGCGCGTACTTCAGGAGACGCACGTAGTCCCGGGAGATGGTCTCGATGAGATGCTTGGCGGTGGAGAGCTGGCCAAGGGCGATCTTGAAGTGGTCGGCATCGTAGAGGGTGTTCATGAGATCCTTGTGGAACGGGTGGATATCCTGCAGCCGCGGGAAGCTCTCGATAATCTGGCCGAACTTCTCAGAGAAGGTCTCCTGGGTGAACTTGACCTTGCGCGTGTAGAAGCCTCGAATACGGCTGATCTTGAATCCGGACCGGATCTGGGTGGGCAGACGGCGCTGGGTCCGGCTCAGGACGATGTCGAGAAACTCCTGCGACGTCGGTACCGGAGGAATGTCCTTCCAGGTCGTCTTCATCGTGGCGGCTGCGACAGCAGTTCAGCAGTTCGCAATATGATGTTGAAAATGACTGCTGAACCGAGCCAGAATGTATTGATAGATAGTAATGGGGCTTGGTCCGATAAGTAATTTTTCAGTCGCAGCTTTTTCAAAAAAGTTATCAGAAGGCGGAGTGCTACACTAGTGGCACTGAAAAGATGCATAATAGATCGTTAAGCGAGTACCGCTATCAGAGCTAGTATTATAACAGCTATTCAAGTCTCGTTAAGACGCTAGATTTGACGCCGTATGCAATACATCTTATCTCCAGATCTCTGGGGGTTAAGGAACCTCTCCCCATATTTTTGCGAAATCTTGGCAAGAAAAGCTTCTTATCTTATCAGTTGCAAAATCCTGAGTACTTGTGTTGATGGGGGTCGTATTGATGTTGTATTGGGTGATTGTTCTAGCTAGCATATGGCAACCATAGAATTTCCTACTTTGTAGGTAACAACCCCACAATACCATAAGAGGGGTCGACTGCAAAAATCTACACACCTACCTTGTCGGGCTTACAGTACTAAAATTCATGGCTAAGAAACGTTCTTTTTGGACCAAGTACGGCTTGATACGCTCCCGCGTATCTCCAAGTTTGTGCCAGCGTCTCAAGCGTACTTGGTCCAAACATAATGTTTTTAAGCCCGACAAAGGTATGTGTGTAAACTTTGCGCTCGGACTTCGTATTTACCTACCCCTCCAAGACAAGAGAGGGGCTCACAGGTGGTTTCAAATATAGCGTTAAAGGATCCCTAAGGTTGTGTCTTGCTAGATGACCCATATTCTAACTTAATATAACAAATATCTTTTGGCTTCCCCCATCTCTGGCTTCCACGACTCCCCTCATTCAAATAATAAACGCCAACCCAATTGCTCTCGCCAAACAGCATAGAGAACACGGCCATGGCGGAAGCGCTCCCCAAGTACAAGACGGACTTCCTGCACGCCTCGCTGGCGGGTGGGGCTCTGCGGTTCGGGACGTTCGAGCTGAAGTCCGGGCGCCTGTCGCCGTACTTCTTCAACGCGGGGTCGTTCTACACAGGGACGCTGCACACGGCCATCGTGGACGCCTTCGCCGACGCGATCCGGAACTCCCCGGAGTTCGGGTCCGGGGGCTTCGACGTCATCTTCGGCCCCGCCTACAAGGGCATCCCGCTGGCGGCGGGCGTGCTGTACGCGCTCGCCAAGGGCAGGGACGGGAAGGGTGACGAAAGGTACGGCGACGGCGTCGCCTACGCCTTCGACCGCAAGGAGGCCAAGGACCACGGCGAGGGCGGCATGCTGGTGGGCGCGCCCCTGGAGGGGAAGCGCGTCCTCGTCATCGACGACGTCGTGTCGAGCGGCACGGCCAAGCGCCAGGCCGTCGAGATGATCCGCGCGGCGGGCGGCGTCGTCGCCGGCATCGTGGTGGCTCTGGACCGGCAGGAGACGCTTCCGGGAGGCGAGGGAAATACGAGCGCCATCGGCGAACTGCGCCGCTCCCTGGGCGTCCCCGTACTCGCCATCGTGAAGCTCGACGACATTATCACCGGCATGCGCGGCGCCGTATCCGACGACGACATCCGCCGGATGGAGGAGTACCGGAGCAAGTACGGCGCCAGCGATTAACTCATCGAGCAAAATTAAATCAAGACCTGAATAAAGGGCGGCGAGAGACGGAGATTTGCGGAACGGGCTAGATGCGGTATCAATTCCCATGTCGTCCATCCTAGCACGCGCTGGACAAAATAACTAAAACGCCTGTAACAATATTCACAACCTGTCAGCAGTTGTGGTGTTTGTTGGAAGGACGTTTGAAGGGAACAAACGGGTTCTGTTTGTGGCCCTAGGATTGCAAGGACAAAGGAGCTTAAGGCTATATGTGGCTGCTCCCCCACCCCCAGTTGTAGAACAGATCAGACAGCAACCAAGATTCCCCCCAGCCTGGAGAATTGCAACACTTTGCCGACACAAACTGAAATACAGAGAATTGAATAATCATGTCCGACCAACGGCTGCATTTGATTATTCGACCAAAATTATTAAGAACCTCTGCTTATTCGGATTCCTTCATAAAAGGGTCTTTATGGACATATAAAGATCATAACAGTGATAGGATACACACGAAATGATATTTGCGGCATGAGCTCTCCGCGGGTTAAGGGAATTCCGTCGTAGGATAAGGGTGGAGTCCTTTTCGGAAGAACTGCGTGATATAAAGGCGTTAGCAGGTGTCGTAAAAGTATGTGCGTTTATTGATCTAAAAGCAGTGCCGAAGTCTATCAATTCCTGACCGTCCCCGCCGTACTCCCCCCTGGCTCCTGTCTATGTCCGAATACCGCCTTTAGATGCAACCCCTAACCACACAGAGCCTGGGTGAGAACAACCATTTTATCTCATATGCCGTTCACCTGGCAGCCCCTTCCCTTTCTGCCAGAGAAAGCAGGGTCGAAATGAAAACCGGTATCCCTTCGTCGGGCATCAGAAATGCTCACGGAAAACTCCTGATGCTCGGTCTCGTAATATCCACTCTTGACCAAACACGTATATGCTGCAGACGCCTGCCAAAAAGGGTTTCGTTCGCCTGTCTCCTATGGCTGCGGAAGTAGCGCGCAGATGCCTCTCATCTTCCTTTCATGGGTGGAGGACCGATCTCAATCGTCTATCAGAATCAGTCAGTGGTTTTGACGACCGAGTGGACGACGGGGCAGCTGGTCTTACCATATCATACCAACCACCGCCGCCGAAGGTGGCTTTGCTTGGTCCGAGGTTTTGGAATCCATGCTTGGCATAATATTTCACCAGATCCTGAGAATCAAATACCAGACAGGTTAACGACCACAAGAAACACCTGCAGAGCAAGTACTCACCTCCTGGGCGATAAGGGAGATGCGGTCCGCGACTCCCGAATTCTTGATCTGCTGCAGATAGGCCTTCATGAGCATCTTCCCGAGCCCGCATCCCTGGAGCTTCGGGTGGACGGCCAGCGAGTGCAGGCATATCGTCCTGCCGGCCTCCTTGTGGCCTACGTCGGACGCGTTTGGCGCCCTGGTCTTCCAGTCGCGGGGGTAGTCCATGTCCTTATCGGTGACGACCACGCCGTCGGATTTCGTCGACACGATATGCGCGAACAGGACGCTTTTGGCGTGATTCGGGCGCGCGGTCTCAACCTCCTTCGCCGTCTCTAGCGTATCGATCTCAAATCCTCTTTCCTCGGCTACCGAGGGGACTATGGTGCAGAAGACCCCTAAGCTCAGCTCGGGGCAGATGGATAGCCGGTACTCAAACTACGAACCTGTTAGACATGACGTGTCCCGTGGGCAACTAGCGGGCGCATGTTGTTGAAGGTCCTCGAGGCTACACCGTCTGCGCCGCTGCGACACTCGCTGCAGAACTGATTCGCAGCAGCGAACACCGCAGTAAAAGTGATACATCAATAAATAAACGAGCAAAATATGACCGGCCCGAAGTGGCGGTGCACACGACAAAGCAAACAGGGGATGCGACTGACTTTCTCCCGGCTGCACCGATGCTCCGGGTTGGTGAAGGCTGCATTCTCCAGAGCGATACAGCACTCCAGGTCTCGGATGGTAAGCGGGCGAATGAGAGGCGAGAAGGTGAAGGGCAGAATCTCCTGGACGAGGCTCCTGCTCTGACGGCGACGGCCTCCGCTGATGGTCTTCTGCACCTCGACGTAGTCATCATCGAGGTCCTCGCTGTCGTCGACCGCATCGTCGGGTCCGGACTTGGCGGCCGCCTTTGCGTCCTCGAGTGTCCTTTTGGGAAACGAGCCCGACATGGCTTTTGTCCAGATTCGGTCGCGGATGTGACAATGTGATTGCTGCAGGTTGTGATTGGCTGCGGCTTCCTGAGATGGGAAGGTGGCCCGGTGAGTTTGTCAAGGTCGGGGGGCAAGTGAGGGACGAGGGAAGCCTGGATCTAAAGAAAGGGCGGGGTTCCTCCCCCAAAGGCTCTCAGTGCCGTCACTTTAACCACTTGGCTAGTGATGGCGGCGGCGCCGGGGCGGGTAGGTAGCGGAGGTGATAGATGTTTGATATGACGGAGCTGTGGGGTCTTGGCTCACCACGAATTAATGAGCTGTATGGAGTACCGCCGCCGGTTGACGGAAACAGCGAGGTCGTATCAAGAGCACGGCTACCACATCCAGGCCTTTTCTCTCAAGGGAAATAAAATTAACCAGAAGAGAGTTTCGCGATAGTGTCGAGTACAAAGGAACGTGATACACGGCTGCGGGCTTCCTGAATTTGTTTCAGAGCTGCAAGTGTAAAATTTGTGGTAATTTTTGAAGAAGAAAACACCTTTGGGTTGGAATGTCTCGTGGACGCTGGTACTCAATAGTGGATTTAGATAAGTATCAGTGATCACCAGCTTGGCTACATGTAAGTAATGTAACAAGAAGCTTGCGTTAAGGCGGGTGCTCGTATACCTACAGCAACTTACTCACTTTACTACCCCATCTTTGCCGATCATAGCAATTGCTGTTTTCCTTGGCTTTGCTCGCCCTATAAGAACACTTAGCTTGCCTCCCTAATGACACCATTTCCCCAATTTTTCTGATATGTTCTCGCTTTTATAGCACTAAGTAACGCATACGTATCTGGATGTATTGGCTGTGAACCCGAAGGTCGCATCATTTGGCGTGATTCAAGTTTGCTCGCCTGACATCTTTGCCGGCAACAGGTTGGAAATAAGCAATGGTTCAGCCGTTAGAGAAGAAACCAAACGCACTCGAACCAATGATGATAGAAAATTGACACCTATTTAGGAAATCAACCCGAATGGCACGAAAGAAGCAATAGACTGACTAACCACCTTGGCGATCACCATGCGAAAAGATGTCCCCCTCATTGCTGACTATAATGGCGAGTACATTAAGATGTCTGGCACTTCGCTCCGTATCAACGGTCTAATCAACCGAGCGGAAGACCAAGTAAACCGTTAAGAGATATATACCTTTTTGCTTTACCTACCTGCGCTATCCGCCTTTCCTACGTAAACGATTTTGGACTTGTCTGTTTGGCTGGGTCTCCTGCGTCCTACCTGTACGGCATAATGAAGATGAAGAGTGGCTATCAGCGTTCAACTCCCGAGTCTGCTACAATGACTCCTCGCCCCTCGAGGATGATCTAGTTCTGGATACAAAGGGGACTGGGGACATACCTCCTTATCAGGCGGCTAACCGAGTGCATTCCGGACCCTCCACTCTGTCCATAGACGTCCTCAGCACCGGACGAAGAGCCGCCCGGAGTCACGCCATGTGCATAACCATGTGCATAACCATGTGCATAACCATGTGCATAAAAATGTAGAATGGGAGAGTCGAGCCGTCAGAACCAGAGGGTATCATTGCTCTGTTGCCATCCTCGTGATATTTTACATCGGAGCTCGGGAGCTGCACCACCTCGTCGTAATCCAGGCATCCTTCACACAAGATCCTCCAATCAGCTGCCCATTCTTCACACCAGCATCCTCCCTTCCCACCCTAATCGTAAGGTTCCTCGTTAATGTAAGCCTTCTCACTATCGCTGTTCTGTCTCCTGGCGTTTTCTGTGGGGGGGTCGGGTTGACCAGACTGGGAAACGCTGAGAAACGAGATAAAACGAACTAGAAACATAATGTGCTGTTTACTTTTTTCTGCGCTTTTATGGTATCATCAAAACTTTCCGCCAACTCAGTGTGCAATGCCGGCTTTCTCTGCCGCAGGCATTTTTGGTATCATCTTTGGGTTGTTGATTCGTGGATATACGCGTTAAATCATGAGCAGCTAACTGGCTGCCCTCGAGAGGAATCAAGACAAAACGAAAAACGCAACTAAAAATCAAGAAAAACCAGAGCCGACCGATGCATAATAGGAAGACCGGGTATTCTTTGCGCCAGGGTATATCCAGCCTAGGGGGTATTGCACGTAGAGCATCTAAAAGACGGAATCTAACGGTAAGGTCCGATGGGACCGGGGTATCCTGAATTCGTAGAATGAGAAGTAGACGGCCGGCCACTGTCTCCCGACACGCGCGTGTTGTGTCTCGGAGTAATGTCGCCACCATGAGAGATGCCGTTAGGCGTCAGCTTGCTGTCAAAGCCGTTACCAAAGTGTCGGCCCGACCACGATTTGCTGTCATCATCTGGAAGATTGACGCCGCTATCGTTCCAGGGGTTGCGGTCAGCGTTGAAGCTGCGAGTCGACTCGATCGAGATTAGAGACGATTTCGAGACGTTGGCCGACCCTTTGAAGAGTGAGTTCACCGAGTGCGAACTATTCTTTCTGCGATCAAGGGAAGACAGGAGCTGAGAAGGCTTCCGAAGTTTTTCGAAGAGGGTGGTACCACGCTGCTGCGAGCTCTCTTCACAGAACGCTGACCGGGTCGGTGAATCCTTAGCGACCGAAGGAGCACGCTGTAGTACTTTCGAGTTGAAAAACTGCATCGTGTCCTCGAAGGAGTCCGACTTCGGCCGGCTGGTGTAGCCCTTCACAACGTTGAACTCAACATTGGCTGCAGTAAATTGTTCCAGGAGGAATTCGATGGCATCGCGAAGACCACCAGCATTATTGCGAGTGAGTTTCCATAGGAGGGTCACGGTTCGTTGACCACCATTTGTTATGTCCTCGGGGTTTTCGTGCACTTCGAGGGTGATCTCATGTTGTGTCTTCAGCTTGGATACAAGTCCATTGACGAATTCAGGGGACTCGAGAAACTTGACCAGTGAAGGAGTCCGAACTAGGACCAGTTCATGAGTCTCCGGCACCATGCCCTAAAGTCGCATAAGTATTATCGCGCAAAGCAAAGAAGCCATCGGATTGTCAAACGTACCAGGAATTCGTCAGCGCATAGAGGAACCTGCCACTCAGGGCCCGTAACCGTCACCTCATCGCTTGCTTGTTCGGTGCTGGGGAAGACGATCTTGCAATTCCATTTCTTCTCAAGCTCCTCGATCTCGGCCAAGCGGGTGATGAGTTGGCGATGGTACAGCCGATCGACGTGAACGACCTGAGACGTAAATTCGGAATGCTATATACGAATGTCAGCAAGCAGCACGGGGGAAATATCCAATAACGGGTGGACTGACGGCCCTGTCAACCATGTCTAAGATCTCGGACTTGACAAGCTCCAGATTCTGGGCGTTTCTAGCCGGAGTCCGACAAATGACATTGTCAACCTTAACATCATCATCTTCTCGGCCGATGCCACCTTCGAGTCGGTTAGTCCTTGTGACGCATAATAAACACCCGATGCGACTTACCACGATCCATGGCATTGGAGAACTTGACGAAGACAGAATGCTTCTTCATGATCCGCTGAATGTGCTGGCCACCAATGCCGATGATCCGTTTGTGGTACTGGTCAGGTACGTGGAAGGAGATGGAGGCGGGCATCTCCTGCTCAACGAGCAAGAGGCCTTGTTTCATCGAGTCGTAATTCGGGGCAATAACGTCAATGTCGAAGTTGTACTCCCTGAAGCCTTCGAAGATGATCTGAACGTTGCCTGCAGCGCTGTGAGTCCAACGTCGGCACAGTATGTCGAGCGAGACTTACTTTGCGTCATGATCTTGTTGATCTTGCCATTCTTTTTGCCCGACACAAACTCCTTGTGCTCATTGGCGAGCTCAATCTTGACTCGGATCTGGTGTTGGGTGCTGTTCACAAACTTGATCTGGGAGAGAACCATGAGAGCTTGCTTGACAGCATCATCTGAACCATAAATGGTGAACGTCATCTTGTCGAACGAGATATCAGCGTCAGAATTGGCACAAATGTCTCCAAGCATGGCCCGGATGTCTTGGGGGCTCGGGAGCTGAAGAGGACCTGCAGACTGGATCCACCAAGATGCCTCATAGAATTGGCCGGCCTAGAAGAATATCAATATTGCACAATCCCAGGCAAGGTAAACGGGAAAGACCTACAAGAGACATGATCTCCTTCATGCTGCGCTCAATCTGGAGTCCTTCGACGCCTTGAACTCGGATCATGCTACGTCGTGAGGCGAGGGGTGGAAACATGATGTAGGTGCCGTTGATTTCCATGATCTTCCGAACCTTGTCCATGCGGCCGAGCAAAATGTTGTCAATCTTCGCAGCGGCCACCTGGGTGTCCTTCATGAACAACTTGGTGCGGCTGACCAGCTCATGGATTTTGCGCTTAGCTAATTCAATGCCCTGAGGGTTCTCACCGGTGATGAAGATCTCTTCGGGATTCCGACGGCTGGCATTCGGTGGGCAGTATCGAGATAACTGGGCAAAAGGGGGGAAATATATAGCCGTGTTCGTCGCCGATTCTATCAACTTGATGTTCTTGCGCGAACGACCACACACAATCGGGTGCAGCGTGCTTTCAAAGCGCATCGCATCACATTGTCGTCCGAGCTGAAATAAAGTTAGCGCTATGCTCTATGCTTAACTTTTAGCCCAAAGGCAATATGTCAACAAACCAGCTTGTCGATAAATATGAGCACGTGAGTCTTGGCATGCTCGCTAGACTCGATGTCACCATAGATCGCAACTCGCCATCTGCTATCCTGAATGACCTCGGCGTCACCATTAAGGCCATCAGATGTTGGGGTATTCTTGGGGCCCAGGACGAAGATGTCGACTCCACAGAAGGCCGCATACATGTCCAGAGCGTCGGTGATATCCTTGCGCACCACCACGCCGTTCTGAGCATCCATAATCAAGCCGTGGTTGACGTCAATCGTCGTGCACCTCTATATGCATAGTTTAGTAAGGGATGCACCTAGAGTCTTCGAGAAAGCTAAGTGCATGCATACCAATGCTAAAGGGGTGCTACTCAAGATGGTCTCACGGCTCTTATGGACCAGCTCCGGCGCGCCCGAGAGACAGACGGTAGTCACCTGACCCTTGAGAGGCTTCGGGGCGGTGGACAAAACATGGGCCTCGATAGGTAGAGGGCCATTCGTAAGCTCCTTGCACAGCTCCCTCAAAATGTTCAAGTTGGAGGCGTGAACCGGCAGCTCGTAGATAGGTACGTCATCAGGGGCATCTTCGGGGTGCGTCCATCGCAGAATAGCGTCGGGAGTGGCATGCAGAATCTCCTCGGTGTTGGGACCGGCAAGATCTGAGGCGAACGGGACGTTGAAGGCGAAGTGAATGGTGGTGTCGGCGGCTGGAGAGGGACTCAGAGGCGCCCCAGAAGCTGTTGTCTTCTGATGAGGATTGAGACCGGGCATGTTCATGTTCGGTCGCGATGACATGCCAAAATTGGGGCTCATCCTTTCTGACCAGTGACGCATGTTGGCGAGTTTTTGCATGGTGAAAGGAGGGGGGGACTCGGAAGGGGCGAGGAAAGGAGGGAAACAGGGGGGGTATCACTCAGATAGAAAGAAAAGAGGGAATCATGGAAAGAGAAATGAAAAAGAGAAACGGAACAAGGAAAATCGAAGGCGTTGTCGTCTTCGAGGTCGCTTCCACCGAGTGTTTGTGTGAATATATTGTATAACCAACCAGTCTATTACTATTCCTCGAATGGCGGGGAGGATTTTGCAAAAGGTTGGGAGGGTTTGTATGAGATCGAGGGAGAAGGCCAGGATGAAGGTTGATTGAATGGTAAGGTAAGCGGTAGCGGTAGTGGCAGTGGTAGTGAGTGGTCGGTGGATTGTGGATGTGGATGTGGTGGTGCTGCTGTAGCGGCAGTGGTGCAAGGTGCCACTCCTGGTCTCCAGTCTTGCCCGTGGGCTGGATTGGATTGGATTGGCAAATGGTGGGCTTGGCGGGTAATCAGACACTCACGCTACCTGAACCGTGCGTTGTTACAGCGGAATCAGTGGAATTAGTGGATATACGAACAGTCCAGAAGTCAATTCGTCCACGCCTGCACAAACAGACACATCTGGGTGCAGTAGCTGCAGCTTCAAAGTCGCTTGCAGTGGGGGGCGGTACTACCGCCTACAATATCTGAATGGACAGCACCAGTGTGACTACTACGTCCTACTGATGTATATAGTATTTAGTTATTGTAACCTTAACTAAGTCTGGACAGTGTTTACTCTTACAAGTACATTTCTATGGTACTTATCACCTACATACATAGGGCTGGCCCCGGCTCGGCGTATACTAGGTAGTTCCTAATCCATCACAGGATACATACGAATGTGTATGTCTGTAGATTACATGAACTGTTATTTATGTAGGTAGGTACTGCAAGGGCTGGATTTTCAAGTTGATTCGTCCGTTACATAAGAAGCTTACAATCGTGAGACATCCGCAAGATGCTCTGTTTATAGACACATGCCATGGTACCTAGCTTTTGTTGAGAAGTAGCCAGCGGGTATACATGTAGGTCTTGGTATCTCATATTGCCATTCCAATCGGATGTCAAATCTTCCTCGCCCTACCGAATCCAGGGCTAGACGTGCTCCCTCCCGTCAGACTGGGCTTGCCGAGCGAACCCACCTGGGCAGGAATCCAATATTACTTTTACCACATCTCAACCATGCTGCCCGTTCCTTGGATACTTATACAGCTTTAATAAGGAGACATCGTGGTAGCGACGGCAAAGAGGCGTAGGTATTTATTAGAGTGCCATCCTGTATAAAGTTTCCTCTTCGGACAGACTTTGGGGTGGACGGGCTCGCAAGGTTTCCAGGGTTTGCAGCCAGGCCTAATGAGATTTTAATAAATTTAAACTACGGAGTAGCGTGTGGAGGTTTTTGCCTACATAGCCACAATTCCTCTTGGATCCGCTGACGACGCGTCAGTCGAAAGAAGCCAGTCTCTGCCCGTGACCCTCAGATCAAATTGCTGTATCGAACAAAAGCTCAAAGTCAACAAAATCCCGCTCGGATCGCTGGTTTGACAAGACTCGGAAGAGGCGAACGCCTCGATTTATTAAGAATTTAGGGTTTTTCCTTACCTTCCTACTTGCTATCCGACCTGGGATTAAATCCGTATGCTCCGTCCCTAGAAAGAGCTTGAGGTTTGCTGGATCATTGGCCCTAACGCAAATTATAGCCGTATATCTATCTGCGTAAAATATTTAATCATCAAGAGCCACTACCTACTAGTGCGTCAAGAGAACCGTATGAAAAGAGAAGCCTAAGCATATGAATCGACCTACGAGTCAGAAGCGTGCCGATCAGCGATATATCCTTACCAATTGGGAACTCAGAGATGCACGTCAACCAACCTGGAAGTGCCGAATCAGCCTACACGTTGTCCGATAGATCCCGCCGACTGCGGTATATCGGAAAACTTCTGCTTCCGGGATCCCGCGGCTAACGGATACATCTGTGAGTACGTCGTGTCGTGCGATCGGATCTCCCGTGATGTGTTCCGCTTACGTGATAGGGCTGGAACGTCCCCCCATCCCGTGAGCGCCGCTATGCGGTCTATTATATGACAGGTATTAGCCTGCCCTTTCTCTGCAGCTTTACTAGAGTTCCCGACGGGTGCCATAGCCACCTTATGCGTCGTCCTTCCGGGCCTGGAAGGGAGACCTATCGTTTAATGAGTCCTGAGGTTGAATCAACCTAGTACGCACTTCATCCGCTAGGGCCAGTAACATATTGTACATATAATCTCAGGAACAACATCCATGAGGGTCGTTTGCGCTCGACTCTTTGATTTCATTATGGGGGGGCTTGGAACTTTCCGAGATCTATTCTCGGTAGACCATTTACCTTCTTGCCTAGATTCCCATCTAAGTGCTTAGTAGTCAGATAATGCAGTACAGGAGACAACTGGCGATAATCACCCCACGAGCTCCCGAAATACCGGGCTCATCCCTCCATAAACCAAGGGGTCGAGTGTACAATATCGCATGCCGGCCGAGCACATGTAGATCCCTTGAGGAAACGGATTCTTCTAGACCTACGTACTTGGATCGCATACTGCTAAAATTCCCCACTTGTAGGATCCAATACCCACAGGGGGAACGGTGTGACAGCTTCTCTTGGGGCCTTGTCTGGCCTCGACTCACTGCTTAGGTGCTGAACCTCTCTCTCTTCCCACTCTGGGCCCGACATCATTCTCGGACTACGCGCGTGTTGTAAGCTGAAGGTCTCACGAATGCGTCTGGGTTTATCCCTACTTGTAGAAGGGATCTATGCAGTGTTGTATGTAGTCAGAATAGGCGACGAATATTATGGGGCTATCCGAAGTTTATTCGGCAACGCAGGACGATGCTGGAAGCTACGGCTACGTGGTTGGTCAGCAGTTGGCTCATGGTAGCCAGTTAGCTGCATCTAGCTTCGACCAATCATCCATAACAGTACAGGAGGCAGGCCCCGTGCCTCAGGCCTCCCGAGCCGAATCCGCATCTCAAAGGTACATTGGGATAAATGTCATTACTATTCACATCCCATTGATCTTCCGCTGCCCCGGAAAAGCCCCAGTGAGTTTCCTCCGCATCCACCTCATCTGGTCCCTAACCGTCATGCAGACTGCGTCTCCCTATCCGTGTTGACGATATATATGTCCCCGGGGATCATCTGCATATACAACCTCTGGTTGTGCTACGCGTGGCCGCTCGATGTAGGTAACTTCTTCATCCCTGGGAAGAGGTCTGTCGTAATAACCTTCAGCTGGCCGCACGCTGAATTCCCGCCGGGGTATTTCCGCCTCTGCTGGTCTAACGCTGTATTCCCGAATTACGGGACGTGTAGCCTCTCTCCTTGCGTCCGGATGAACACTAGAAGCATACTCTCTGGGAACAATCTCAGGTCTAGTGCTCTGTAGCCTACTGTGGTACGGGACCGTCTCCGCGGGTCGAACACTAGCTGTTCTTGGGATGTATTCTCTTGCAAAGTCTTCTGGTACGTGCCTATCAGCCGGGCCTCGGTATGGGAGGAACTCGGGGGGAGGCTCGCGGGCGTGTTGTATAGGGTAGTCACGTTCGCGATAGCTCCTGTACTCCGCACCCGGGTAGTCCGGTTGCGTAACGACCCGTCGCGACGCTACCGCCGGCGACGCACGCCTGTAAATGACACCATCTTGTTCAAACGTGTCGACGCCTGACATGCGAGACGCAGCAGGCATAGGTGCCCGTTCGTAGATGATCTCGGGTTCTCCTGGCCCGTTGCCGGGCATAGCTGAAACATGGCGAATAGTCGTGCTAGCACGGAGAGGTTCAACGTACTGACGCCCGTATTGGTCAAGAACGACACGAGTAGGGGCGGCGGCTGGAGGGCCCATGAAGGGAGAACGCCCCTCGGTCATGACAGGGGAGCGGGATCTGGCTCGGTTAGGGTAAGGTCGCACACTCGTCCGGCCATTTGAGGGGTAGGCAGAAGTTTCCCCATAGACTGGCTGTGCTACGGAATAGGATGCCGACCGCATGGGTCGCGCATCGCTTGCACCGTACGGGACAGGATATCCCGGCGGTGACTGGATTCGACGCACGTATTGTACAGAGGCATCTCCTAGTCTTCTCTCCTCATATACGACGCGCTCTGGTCGGCGGTCCTCGTATACAACATGTTCCGGCCTTTGGCTGGCCGGGGCGACTGAATAGGGTAGTTGACGTGCGTATGGTTCTTCTACCCTCTCCCAGGCGTATGGAAGCCTCTCTTCTTGCACGGGGACGGGCGCGCGGTACTCACGTTGGACCCTCGAGATCGAGCGCTCTATTATTGACTCGTCGTAAGCCGGCTCCTCCGCCTGTCTCTGCAGCGGCCGCTGTCGTTTGGATGGACGTGTAAACTGTGGCGCCGAGGGTGGTGACGGGGATCGGGGTTCGGGCTTAATATCAGGAGACCCCGGCGCAGTATGCGTTCTACCTTCGGGCCTCCTCTTATTCTTCTTTTTGTTCCTTTTCCTAAGCCCCTTGTCACCCTGTGGAGAACTCTCCGGGCTAGTAACGGTGTGTTGTTGCTGTCTCAGGGCGGTAACTGGGGCAGGTGCAGCTTGTAGAACACTAATGTCTGGTTGTGGAATTGGTGGTTGGTGGGCGGTGGCCAAGGGAGAAACGTGTGCAGGTTGAGGCGCGTACGGCGATAGATCGTGAGCGCGAACAACAGGCGGCCCGCGAGGTCTCAAATCCGCGATATGTGGCAGTGGGCGTAGATTCTGTGTACGGTTGCTATCAGTAGGCTGGTCAGAATCAGTATTACCAGAGTCACCGGATCTGCTGGCAGCTCCACTCTCTTCAGAACTAATGACCTGAGCGTCTATTGCATCTCTCCGGCCTGGCGGCCGGAATAGACCTGGCGCACCGCCTGTGTGTGATAGCTGAGTCCCCGCGGCTACCTGCTTCGTCGGCTCGTTGACCGAAGCTTCATTACTCTGGAGATATTGACGGGCACTACTTGCGCCCGGGACTAAAGGCGCACTATGGCCACCATTTGTTTCTTGTGATTGTGGAGTGGTTATAGGAAGAGGTTGGGGGTTAAACTGCAGCGTCGGAGAATACGCATCATTTTGAGCGGGTGAGGCAGGAGCGTCTTGCATGTGTACGTCAGGCGGTGCATCCTCGCCTCGCGGCGAGGCGGTTAACTCTGGCGTGTCATGCTGACTCGAATAGAACGTGTTCTCGTCAAACGAGTCACTCGAGTCGGTATTATTAGCAGCCACGTTAGCATCAGGGATGATCGGAGGAGCAGTAGCCTGAACTACAGTCAGAGCTTTTGCGAGAATGTCGGAGAGATCCAGATCCTTCAGACACTCAGGTTGCTGCAAAGTAGCCTTCATGGCAGCCCTTCGCTCTTCGATCTGGTCTCTCAGACTCTTCTCAAGTCTCTGTCTTTGCAACTGTATTTCTGCCTTGATCAGGTCGTCAGACTTCTCGAGTAAGATAGGATCAATCTCTGCCCTGCCAGCAACCAAAGCTTTGGAGGTGTCTGGGACGAGGGAGGCTCTAGCGCCAGGTGCAGCTATCGCTGGCTGCTGGGAGTTTGCCTTGAACGACTGCATATTTTCCTTTTGATACCCATTGGCTCCCGCAGCACTGCGAAGAGTTTGGGTAGATGAAGATGTACCTTCCACGACAGAGGAAGCGTTAGGTTGAGTGGGAGGGATAGCTGCAGACTTCCCTTGGGTAGAAGTAGCTGGGACTTTGATACGAGGGTGCCTTCCTGCTAGGATTGTATCACGAAACTCAGTGATTTTTTGATACTCGCGAATCTTCTCGAGGTCAGCAGCGGAGAGTGTAGAGGGGGCCTCTGGTGCACGGGCAAAGCCCGATGGCGCTGTTGTCGTTGTCATGGTTGCAATAGACTGCGCCATGATACAGAATGTTGTTTTGTTGATTGATTAGCGAGATGTGCGTAGACACCTGACATCTATGTCCAACTCGAACGCCTGTTAGAATCATGCAAAAGTATACAGTCACGAGAATATTAGCCCCAAGAAAAAAGGAAGAAAAGACATCAGGCCGCTAGAGATAAATGGAATAGGTATCACTCTTTGGACGACCTTCCCGATGTCGTTCAGGATAGACGGTGATGGACTTTGGAAATGGAAGGGAGAAAGCACATCTCATCCTTGTATCCATTTGAACTTTTTTCTAGGCCAACTATCTCTTACACAAATACGGGTGGGTACTTCATAATTTGTATTGTACAATACAAACGCGGTCCCACTATTAGACTTCGCACCTCGGGCCAAAATGCCATTGTAACAGACGCAACCAAAGCACTGAGACTCAAGGCGCACTGCATCGAGTGCCTTGGCTGCGCCAGCCGCTAGGGTACTGGGGAACCTATGTATGTACAATACAAATTCCCTGCCGGTGACTCAGGATATCAACACGGCAGAGTCATTATTACAAATTCAATAGCTAGATGCATTGCGATTGTGGATTATTCCCGGCTTCGAGTATATAAGTATATGTATATACATCTCTCTATATCATGTCCGTATAGAAACCTCGGTAGAGCTGCTTGATGTAATAATAGCTGCAGACGACCGAGATACTCCAGTGCAGTGAGCAACCATATATGTCATTGATCGAATAGTTTCTGCCCTTTTCTACAACTCCCACCAGACTGTTTAAATACTGGGCCGGAAGCTCAGTCACGACTCAAACCGTCCAGAGCATCGTTTCTTGATTTATATAGATTCTTATATCAACCGATTAGACTCCAGTTCAGACTCGAGTTAGCGTGAAACCCCCGAGGAGACCCAGCAATGGAGTTACCAAAGGCGACCCTCAACGGGGCGGACACAACAGACTCCCGCCCTGTTTTATTCTTGTGAGGTTTTCCAAGGAACAATACAAGATCGTTAGGCTAACACATGTTATAGTGACATTGACAATTGTCTATATCCTAGAAGTGAGCCTTAGCATGCGTCAGAAGCTGCATGCAATAGACAGCCCATGCATAGCTATCTCGACTGAGGTCAAACACTGACCTCGTCAATAATTAGGCACGAGGGTGTTTGAACAGATGGGGCAATTAATAGACCAGTACTTCGCCACGCATCTGGGCGTCAGCGAAGAGGAAGCCACCAGGCTGCACAGGGAATACTATACCACCTACGGCTTAGCGATAGAGGGCCTAGTGAGGCACCACCAGATCGACCCCCTGGACTACAACGCCAAGGTCGATGATGCGCTGCCCCTCGAAGACATCATCAAGCCCAACCCGCAACTGCGAAAGTTGCTGGAGGACATTGACAAGTCAAAGGTCAAGCTGTGGCTTCTGACGAACGCCTACGTCACGCACGGCCGCAGGGTGGTGAAGCTCTTGGGCGTCGAGGACCTCTTTGAGGGTCTCACCTACTGCGACTACTCCCAGATCCCAATCATCTGCAAACCCCATAAGGACATGTTCGCGAAGGCCATGCGAGAAGCGGGGGTCGAGCGGCCAGATGACTGCTTCTTCGTCGGTAGGTGTTCACTTCTTACGGCCTTGCTGTTGAAGGTGCTAACCTTAACCCTCGTAGACGACTCATATCCCAACTGTGTGGGCGCGAAGGATATTGGCTGGACAGCCGCACATCTCGTTGAGGAAGGGCTGCCTGAGCCTAAGGTAAAAGCGTCTCAATACCAGATTCGACATTTAGAGGAACTGCGGACCATATACCCGCAGTTTCTCAAATCGGCCAACTAGACCTGAGATTTGGGGGTCGGAACAGGTACTGGCGCATCGTATAGAGGCGATTACCTACATGGGTAGAAATGGCATAGGTGATATGATACGGCAAGAGACCATGGTAAATGCATTGGGTATATATTGTAATACGTCATAGACGTTTAGAGCATTAACCAGCCCGTTATCCTCGAGTAAAACCATACGGCTTGCCCAATTTTCCGGAACGCCGTCCCTGCCCCACGGGGATATCATTCGTCCATCCGCTATCCGAGGTCACGGTCGTCTAATGCTACGGATAACTGCGTCGAGCTTCGCAAGGGTATCCTCCCTTTCCCTGATCGCATCCTGTCGCTGGGCCTCGGCGACCTTAAGCTCCTCTTCCAGCTCCTTGATATTGCGCTCCTGGTCCTTCTCGCTGTTGTCGAGTCCGGGAAGTATGGAGATCAGATATTCAATCTGCTGCTCCTTCGTGATCAGGTCTCGGGCGAGCTCGACCTGCGACGCCTTGAACACGTCTGCTGGATGAGGATCGACTAAAGACATTCTTTAGCCAAAACTTCGTACTCCCTAACCAGTTCGCTCGACACACGAACCTTCTTGCTTGTCGGGCTCCTGCTTGACATCTCTGATCTGATCATTGGGACCCAGGGTCTCGAGGTTATGGTGCCGGTTGATGTAATGGATGCACGCGACGAACTGCTGCGCCAGCTGGTCTACGGCATCCTGAAGCTGGGTAAGTCTATCGCCCATCTTGATTTTGGTAGGCGGCTAGGCAAAACATGATACCGAGGGAATTGCAACAACTTAGGACGCCATTGAGAAAGTTGCTGGTGTTGTAGGTTTGTAGGTTTGTAGGTACCTAGCGCTAGATAGTGAGTTCGCATCGCAAGGGTTAACGTTAGCTTCAAATTGATTAAATAATTCTGTATGTAGGTAAGCAAATGTACATGTACATACCAGGTAGGTACGTAGTGTCCTCAGGTGGCCATAGCTCCCGTGACGGATAGAGCGCTATATTTGATTAAGTCAAAACCGTCCTAGATAAGTACATCTTCTCAGGCCTATAAATCGATATTTCATCACCTGCCCCCACCTACCATAATTGCATCCTCTGGAAAATCCCCAAAAAAAAGGGCTGCTGGATATGATGGAATGAGGTTCGCCTCGAGAATCCGTTGGAAACATTATCGGCCACTTCAACCGCCACCACCACGATGCAACGTGAAAATTGCACCACTACCATCTTTCCTCGGCCATGAGGGTCCTCCTCGACGCTACTCGACAACACCGAGCAGTAGCACCCTGCGGTACCCGGACCCGCCGAGCACCGAACACAATGACCTAGCCTCGTACGCGGCCTACGCCGCGCGTACGGGTCTCGACACGACCTCGACTGTCTACACCGGGACGCAATACGAGTACACGGTGGCGGCGTCGCTGCGGCGCCTCGGGTTCGAGATGCGGCGAGTTGGCGGGCGGTCCGACTGCGGCATCGACCTGCTGGGGACCTGGGCGGTGCCGTCCACTTCCACCTCGTCGTCGCCGCTGCTGCGCGTCCTGCTGCAGTGCAAGGCGTCGTCGGGGCCGCGCGGCGGAGTGGCGCCGCGCCACATACGGGAGCTCGAGGGCGCGTTCATAGGGGCACCGGCCGGCTGGCGCGGCGGCGGAAGCGGAAGCGGCAGCGGCAGCGGGAGCGGTGTCCTCGGTTTGCTCGTCGCCCAGAAACCCGCGACCAAGGGCATCCGCGACGCGCTGGGCCGCAGCCGCTGGCCCATGGGCTACGTCTCGTGCTCGCGCGACGGCAGGCTCAAGCAGATGATCTGGAACCGGCGGGCTGAGGAGGAGGGGCTCGAGGGGCTCGGTGTCGGTGTCAGGTACCGCGGCACTGAGGGCGGCCCGCCGGAGGAGCAGCTCATACTGACCTGGAGGGGGAGGCCGTACGTTCCCGATGAGCAACACGACGGTGACCCGGTAGAGCCGTCAGGGGATACTGGAGCGGCAGCAGGTTGATAGGAGTTGTCGCGAGGGGTCGTCCTAACTCTAGGACGAACAATGCATATGCACTCAAGTCTAGGAGCCTGAGGATTCTGGGATGAATCTCGGTGGAGTACGCGCGTATAGCGGAGCACCAGCCCAACCATCACCTTCAAACTCTGTAAGCATAACTCTTTGGGGGTGCGTGACCCGCCAGGAGATTCGCCAGATAACTACTGCAGGAGACAATAGAGCCTCCATCACCAGATCCTCGAGGGCCCGCCACGAAAATAGTATATGACGTGCCAACTGCACCGCGGTGTAATGTCGCGTGTACACTAGCTAGAAGATACTTCCAAGGCTTTCCCGCCGTGTACACCGCCTTGAAGAATAGATAGTCAGTACAACAGCTTCTTCGCAACCGCCGCGGCGCACTGAATGCCTTATTCGAAGGCCTGGCGTGAAATCTAGTAATACAACTAGGGAGTGCAGGCCTACGCTTCCAATTATAAATCTCCCGCAAAACCAACCCATACACATTCGTAGCGTCAAACGTCGTGCGTCATATGACGTCGTACTGAGATATACATGAGACCCGGCCAGATAAGCTCCCTAGACGCCCACCAGCCAATGTTGCCCGGTCCCGTATGTCTCTCTCAATATCACATCCCAATCAACCCCATCCGTTCCCATTCCAAACCTCCAATCAGGACAAGAAAACTAGACGGGCGGCCTACGCGTGTACTCGTCGGCCTAGCCGAGGCCACGCCGAACCCCGGAAACTCAATCATCCCAGATGGCGGCCTTGGCGCGCTCAGCCTCCTCCTGCCGCCGCCTCTCGGCCTCGCGCTCCTCGTCGCGCCGCCGGCGCTCCTTCTCGCGGACGGCGCGGTCGTACGCCCTCTGCTCCTCGGTCGGCCGCGGCGCGCGCAGGCCGCGCGCGCCGGCGATCATGCGCCGCGCCACGGCGTCCGTCTTCTCGGGCCTCGTGCCCCGCTCGTCCGCCGCCGACGCGCCCGCCGCCGTGCTCTGCGGCCACGGCGCGTCGGGGCCGTAGTTCGTCGGCGTCGCGGGCGTGGGCGGCGGCGCCGAGAAGCCGGAGGAGGGCGCCGGCGGTTTGTCGTCGTCGTCGCCGTCGTCGTCGTTGTTATTGTCGCCGGCCTTGGCCTCGGCGGCGGTCGTGGGCGTCGACGGCTCGTGCTCCGATTCGGACGGCTCGTCTTCCCACGAGTCCAACACCGCCTGCTTCTTCTGCTTGCGCGCCGCGGCCTTGGGCGTCTCCAGCGAGAGGCTGCCCATGGCCTTCGTCGCCTGGGATGTCTTCGTAGCCATGGTGGGGGGGTGATTGTGCGCCGTTCGAAAAGCGCGGTAAGTTGTCTTGGGGGATGTGGAAAACTTGAGGGATGATTGAGCTCGAGCTTGGGGAGTTTATATGGGTATCGTATGTCGTAGACCGTCCGTAGCCCCTAATATCACGGGGATACCCCGCGGCTGGACTAAAGGGAAGGTAGCGACCTCGCGTCTTGGCACGATCTATGTCGTCCTCGGTGACTTCAGAAATGAAGAGATATATGTTATATAAATAGCAAATGATAACCAGGAAAACTAGGAATGCACCGTCAGCATACGGAGATTGGAGCCACGAGGTGCCCGGCGTTTGGTAAAGGTAGAGCCAGTATCCAGATGAGTAGGTAAGCAGGTAGGTGGTTGTAAGAGGAAAGAGGGTGGATGACATCGACAGCCAGACGCTGCAGTGCAACCATCTGACGTGGGGTTTGTTGGCTATTTTAGCTACTTTTGCATCTTACTCCACTCCCCCCGCAAACTGGGCTGAGCGATTCAGTGAGCCTATCATCATCTCCTTTCCGAGCGAGCACTTACATGTTGTCGTTCTCTAGATAAGGGGGGATCATTGTTAAGATTTGCATCATCTTGCAATGGCCGCAACCGGGCCAATCCTCCCGAATACAGAATTTGGACCCAAATCACGCCATCCGACTTTTGGCAATTCCCCAATTGTGTTCCGTCCCAAATTTGAATTATGCACTTTGCCTCAAGGGGAATATACATGGTCCGTGTAAGAACAGCTTCTAAATACTATTATGTCAGACTCCCTTCCCCTATCCTTGGTGCTTGTTATATTCCTTTCCCCACGCGTTTTCCCAAGATGACTCAGCCCCTTATTGATAGTCTGCATTGCTATACTCGACTTCTTACAACGGTCCTACGTGCTAGTTGCTAAATACACCGCCTTGCGCAATTATTCGCCCGCAGGTCTTTGAAGACAACTATCCCGAAGACGGTTTTCGTCTTTGAATTGCATTTACTGTGTATTAATGTGTTGTGGTCCATGCTAGCCATCTCTCAAGAACGTGCTCCCTCTGCTTACTATATCGAGGCAGTATCCTGCTTACAGTAGCTGCACTAAAAGGGCAGTATTAATCCGTATTTCAGTATGTGTTTCGGCATTATATGTCAAGGTGGTCTTAAAAGCTACCGGATGTCTGCTGCAGCTGTCAAGGTAGGCGAGAATGCTATCGACGATCAATGCTCTAAACAACGACATCCCCGAGGCACTGCCATGCTCTTTCCTCGTTATCGGGCTCTCCTATTGCTGCTAGCACAACGGGACCAGGGCAGTTTAGGTAGGGAGGATCAATGGTTTCATTCGTTTTCCGAATAGCCGGAACCGGGAGAAGATAGCACGCAGGCTGACCAATGAATGAACCCTGCCCGACCCAATATTGCGAACCCAAATTGAGCCTCGCCCGCCTTGGCGGCATCACTGACACACCGCGATCCGAAATGAGAGTGGTACCGCGGAGCTAAGCTATGCTTTGGTTAATCCCTTTATATACAAAAGGGTGGGCAGGCCCGGCATGCGGTGAATTTTCCTTACTAGTCACAGCAAACTTGCTGTGAGAGGTGGTTCGGGGTAAACGAAGTCGCTCTTTTCGAAGGATATACGGGAATTGAAAGAGTAAAAGAAAAGAATCGCGAATAGGAGCGAATGATGTCGAAATACCTAATCGGCGGCCTGGCCCTCGCCGGCCACGGCCTAGCCTTCTCCGGCCAACATACCCCGCGCCCGACGCTACCGCCGAAGTTCATCCTCCCGGCGCAGATCAAGGCTGCTCCCGCGCCGACGGCGGCGGCCTCCGTGGGAGGAGACCAGCAGCGCCGCGACGGCGGCGACAACGCGGCCGAGGCGTGCAAGACGGCGGACTCGCTGGTGGCCTACTGCGCCAGTGTGATCCCCGAGATCGAGTCCGCGTCCTCCGAGGAGATCGCGGCATGTCTCTGCTGCGACGGCGCGAAGTTCGAGCCCCAGTACTTCGACGACTCGGCCATGTCGTGCGCCAAATTCATCTCGAGCGCCGCGCCGAGGTCCTCGTCCGAGTACAGCGGTAGGTTTCCTTCCTGCCCGCCCACACCCATCCGCGTATCCGGCGCGCGCGGGCGAGACGATACCGGGACCGCCGCCCCTGAGGAGATGAACAAATGCAGCTAACCGTACACGCGCCGCACAGCGTGGAGCACCCTCGGAAATTTCTGCGGCGGCGGAGGCCTCGAGGGCGTATGCGGCGAGGGGGCAGCGACGAAGGCGACGAAGACGACGGGGTTCGTCTTCTCCGAGACCGCCGAGGCCACCACCACCGCGGCGCCAGCGGCGGGCGTGGAGGATGACGACGGCGACTGCGACTTCCTAGCCAGCATCGGGAACTACTGCGCGCTCGAGACCCGCGGCTTCGAGCGCCTGCCCCTGAGCTCGCAGGCCGAGTGCCTCTGCTACATGACGGACCGGAGCACGACGACCTGGGTGCCCGACGTCTTCGACGGCGCCTTCGGCTCGTGCAGCGGCCACGTGAGCACGGCGTGGTCGCATTTCAGACCATGTGAGCTTCCTAACGAAACCTTCTTACCGCCCG